>CM053027.1:451312130-451356234 GCA_028564925.1 Lithobates sylvaticus
GTTTCTCTTTATTTGGGATGTGGCAAGGATTGCCAGCTTTATACTCCTGATTGGTTTCTCCTCATAGTTTTCATCTAGAAGCCGAGAGGTGTTTTTGAATTGTCCTAGAGAAGATCTGACAGAGAAGTCCTAGAGAAGCTGCTGGTTGGCCACACCCATCGGGTGAGTGTACATGTCACTCGGGCACATGGAGAAGCCCTTTTCTAACTAAAAGATGAAAGAATTACTTCACAATTGATATAATATCACATTGATTGGGGACTTCTCTTGATCTTAGAATTTGGACTTGACAATTTTTTCCATCACTTGTTATATATTTTAAAATCAAAGAGATTCTTTATAATTATGCACTAAAAGGCTAGTGCCTGTATTTTAATTTTTTTCAAGCTTTTTTTGTTTGGCAGTGTTGAAATCTACTGAAGGCAGTAGGATAACCCATTTATCTGAGATTAACAGAATACTGTGAAAAAAAATTATAACCAAATTTAAATTCAGAGGTGGCTCTCTGTCATTTTATCAGTAAAGATATTTAAAAAAAAATATCAAATGTTGAAATCAAGTTTTAAAACACAATAAAACACAATCTCTCTCTGCTTTAGTTCTGCTTTGCTATAAATAGGCAAATAGTGGAGGTGTATGTGCTCGCCTTTTGTAGTACAATAGTATATTCTCCAGTGGCTGACTATTTTCAATGAAAAAAGGCAAGGACAGACTAGATTTTACAGGGGCTTTTCAACAAATTGCAAAATCGCTGTAAGCAATAACAAGTGTTTCCAACTACTGGAAGTACTTCTTATTAGCACCTAGTGCAATCTTAACCAGTCCTTGCTTAAACATTGCATTAGCCTTCCAATCAGAGGTGAAATCAGACCAGTTATTACTACCCAAGGTCAAGGTACTAGATAATAATCTGTTCATCTATAAAAATGTGTCTCATTTATACATTTATAAGCTGAGAATCCATTATGAACATGGATTTCAATTAACGAATTCACAAAAAGTATATTAATTGCATTTCTATAAGGACTGGGTAATATTAATGATGAAATAATAAAAACCTCTTTGCTTTTTGCCACTTCAGCAATAGCAGCTATTCTTTGTTTCTCAAACTCATCATTTTCTCCCACAGTTTTGGTGGCATTGGAGGCTTGCAGCGTTTTCCGGCTATCAAGTTCTTTGCTGTCTACTGAAGTAGCAGACGCAAGGCGCTAAAACAAGACATGTAAAACAGCAGTCAGCACAGCAATTAAGATCTATACACAGTTTATAGAACATACTATATCAAGTAAAAGACCCTGAAAGCGCAGAAATATTAAATAAAAATGGTGTTCATAGGCTCAAACATGCATAAATAGCTATTAAAGTGATTGTAAAGGCTAGTTTTTTTTTTTTAAATAAACAACATATCATAATTCCCTCCACTGTGCAGCTTGTTTTGCACAGAGTGGCCCCTAAACATCCTCTTCTGGGGTCCCTCGGCAGCTCTTGTGGCTCCTCCTTGCAATCAGATAACCCCCTAGGAGAAGCACTCTCCCTGGGGGGTTACCTTGCGGGCTCGCTCCCGAGTCCAGCATTTGCGCCCACGGACATGAATACCGGACTCGGCCCCACCCCCGGATCGTTGGATTTGATTGATAGCAGCAAGAGCCTGACGGTCACTGCCAGGTGTTTTTTTTTACCTTAATGCATAGGTTTACAACCCCTTTAATTTACATTCACATCCAAAAATGTCTATATCACTATACAAGTATCATGGCATATAGAATATTATTTGGTGATTTGGATGTGTGTTTTACTACATAGTTACATAGTAGGTGAGGTTGAAAAAAGACATAAGTCCATCAAGTACAAACTATGTATGTGATTATATGTCAGTATTACATTGTATATCCCTGTATGTTGCAGTCGATTAGGTGCTTATCTAATAGTTTTTTAAACTATCGATGCACCCTGCTGAGACCACCGCCTGTGGAAGGGAATTCCACATCCTTGCCGGTTTTACAGTAAAGAACCCTCTATTGTGGGGTCACCAGTATGGTATTTATAAATTGAAATCATATCCCCTCTCAAGCATCTCTTCTCCAGAGAGAATAAGTTCAGTGCTCGCAACCTTTCTTCATAACTAATATCCTCCAGACCCTTTATTAGCTTTGTTGCCCTTCTTTGTACTCGCTCCATTTCCAGTACATTCTTCCTGAGGACTGGTGCCCAGAACTGGACAGCATACTCTAGGTGTGGTCGGACCAGAGAGTCTTGTAGAGTGGGAGAATTATCATTTTATCTCTGGAGTTGATCCAGTTTTTAATGCATGCCAATATTCTGTTTGCTTTGTTGGCAGCAGCTTGGCATTGCATGCCATTGCTGAGCCTATCATCTACTAGGACCCCCAGGTCCTTTTCCATCCTAGATTCCCCCAGAGGTTCTCCCCCAGTGTATAGATTGCATTCATATTTTTGCCACCCAAATGCATTATTTTACATTAAACCTCATTTGCCATGTAGTTGCCCACCCCGTTCATTTGTTCAGATCTTTTTGCAAGGTTTCTACATCCTGCGGAGAAGTTATTGCTCTGCTTAGCATCATTCGCAAATACAGAGATTGAACTGTTTACCCCATCCTCCAGGTCGTTTATGAACAAAATAAATGGGATTGGTCCCAGCACAGAACCCTGGGGGACCCCACTACCCACCCCTGACCATTCAGAGTACTCCCCATTTATCACCACCCACTGAATTCGCCCTTGTAGCCAGTTTTCAATCCATGTTCTTCCCCCTTATGGTCCATGCCAATGGACCTTATTTTGTACAGTAAATGTTTATGGGGAACGGTGTCAAATGCTTTTGCAAAATCAAGATACACCACGTCTACGGGCCTTCCTTTATCTAGATGGCAACTCACCTCCTCATAGAAGGTTAATAGATTGGTTTGGCAAGAATGATTCTTCATGAATCCATGCTGATTACTGCTAATGATACCATTCTCATTACTAAAATCTTGTATATAGTCCCTTATCATCCCCTCCAAGAGCTTGCATACTATCGATGTTAGACTAACTGGTCTACAATTCCCAGGGAAGTATTTTGGGGCCTTTTTAAATATTGGTGCTACATTGGCTTTTCTCCAATCCGCTCGTACCATTCCAGTCAGTAAAAATTAGGAACAATGGTCTGGCAATTACTTGACTGAGTTCCCCAAGCTTCGGATGCAAGCCAACTGGTCCAGGTGATTTATTAATGTTAAGTTTCCCAAGTCTAATTTTTATTCTGTCCCCTGTTAACCATAGAGGTGCTTTCTGTGATGTGTCATAAGGATAAACACTGCAGTTTTAGTTACTGAAACCCCCTGATTCCCTGAAGACCGACGAGAAGAATAAATTCAAAACCTTCGCCATCTCTCCAACCTTAGTAACCAGATGTCCTTCCTCATTCTTTATGGGGGCCAATATGGTCTGTCTTCTCTTTTTTACTGTTTACATACTTAAAGAATTTCTTGGGATTTTTTTTGCTCTTCTCCGCTATGCGTCTTTCGTGTTCTATCTTAGCCACCCTAATTGCACCCTTACATTTCTTGTTGCATTCTTTATAAAGTTTGAATGCAGATAATGTATTTTTTGAAGGGCTTCTCCTTTGCTTTTATATGCATTTTTACATTGGAGATAAGCCATCCAGGGCTTTTGTTCGCTCTTTTAAATGTATTACCCAATGGGATGCATTGGCTAAAGCCCTTATTCAATATGCTCTTAAAAGGGTTGTAAAGGAAAAATCTGTATTATATCAAGACGGAAGAACATCCCAAAACAAAAAAGTGTGTAGGTATCTGCCTTTCCCCTAACAGAAACTGCAAAAACTATGAGCAACAAAACAAGGTGTATTGTGACTGAGGCTACTGGGGTTGAATCACTAAAGGATGTAAGACTGTTCACTTTGCAAAGTAAGGCTTGCTTTACATCTATGTGCTGCGGTAACAATGTTGACATGCATTGGCAGCCCAATCTAAATGAACGGGCTGCCTTAACGCAAAGTACATTCATGCATAAAATACCACACTTAGGGCTTGATATGTAAAACATTCCATAGCCATTAGATCTGTTAAAAAACATGTACAATGGTTCTGAGCGTTTGAATCAAAAAACAATTGTAAATACTGTAGGTTATAAAGCATTATGTTTGAATGTAAATAATTGACTTAAAACAGAAAGTACTGCAATTGGCCAATAAATGGAGCGGCGTATCAAAGGAATTTCCTATAATACTTAGGTCAATCTAGTGGCCAGATGCAGTATTTTCCCTTTTTGAACAGCACAGGCTATAGCCCATTTACAATCTTTTTACCCCATTCATACAGAATGAACGTACATGCACTTTCAATGGGTGAATGGTTAGTCAAATTCTTTATAAATCAACCCATTATGTTCAAGATGAATATTAAACTTGTATATTAAGAAATCTTGATTTTTATTAATCAACCCCCAATACATTTTTTGCAGTTGCTTTATTAATGGTAGACAAAAACTGAAAAAATACTACCTGCCCAAAAGGCACAAATGGTGGAGGTCCTCCTTCTGTCCGAATATTGCTTCGATTGTGCTTAGATAGGCTCTGAAAAAAAAAAAAGAAGAAATTAAAACATGAATTTAGCAATGAAATAGAAAGTCAATTATTCTCATCAACTTAAAGGATAAGTTCACCTTTTTGAACATGTTCCATCTATATTTAGGGTGTAACATGTTCAGCATTTGCCCCTCTCCCCCCCCTTCTTTGTGACAGTGGGCTGGGGATCTTCTCCTTGCACCCGCTGTTAATTCAAAAAGAGCTCGGCCATGCAAGGCTCTGCCCACACAGCCACGTCATTCATTTACAGATACCTGTGAATCAATGAACTACAAGTACAGTCATCTTTTGCTGATGGCTTGTATCTACCAGGGGGCTAAAAAGTGCTCTAGGTGGTTCACTGAGCTTCTGGTCATTCAGTAACTGCCTGCCCGTATCGAAGGGTACTGGCAGACCGCTACAGAGTCTGCAGGAGCATGGCATTACACATACGATCTGCTGATTGTTGGTGCAATGCTTTCTAAGGCTTCTAAAAAAAAAAATGTATAATAATAATAATAATAATAATAATAATAATAAATGCACATTTTTTACCTGCAAAAAACGCACTTATTTTTTTTGTAAGGGTGAACTTATCTTTTAATTAAATATTTTAAACCTAGATTCAAAAAATCCTTACAACACTAATGCACAAATCATGTGCTAATGTAAAATAAATCAAGATTTGTTATATTTTCTCTTCATGTGTGACCAACATACTGGAAAAAGAATGGATGTTTGGTTGATGCAAATTCATGGTCTCATGGAATGATGTACATATTGGAAGTTTTTTTTATCCTTAAAAAGGTTAGGAGATGCAATATTAATTGCTTGAAGGGCTCATCCAGACAGTGTACATTCAGGTCCACGTACCTGCGTTTGCACTGCTGCCAGATATTGACATATGGCTGTGTCCCTGCAGCCACTGCATCCACTTCTATAGTATAGTGGAAAAGGGATGTGTCAGGGGCTACTCCAAAATATTGCCCCATGACAATGAGAATGTTGAGGACTATCTCGGTACCCAGGGATTCAGACAAGGTACATATAAAAAATATAAATTTATTGAGAAATAGGACGTAGATAAAAAACATTAAGTACAAAAGTACATATAATAGTTACTGCATACAGTTACAGGTGGTTCAAAAGAGAACAATTAAACCCCACAGGTATATGGGGAATACAGATGTAGGTCCTGACGTAATCCTCTACAGGAAAACGTAAGGGAAGGGGGGAAGGGAGAGAGGGGGGAAGGGAGAGAGGGAGAGAGGGGGGAAGGGAGAGAGGGGGGAATGGAGAGAGGGGGGAAGGGAGAGAGGGGGGAAGGGAGAGAGGGGGGAAGGGAGGGTAAAAAAGGAGGAGGGGGGACAAGGGGAGAGGAAAGGGGTGGTGAAAACCAGAGGTGGGGGATTACCCGTATTCGGTGCCTCTAATTGTGCCGTCTAGTGCCCCCTTTGGGCCTCCTCTGGTAAGCTATGTATTTTTCTGTAGATGTATATGGTCGATTTCTCCTTAAGAAGCAACTCAGTCGCGAAACATGTAGAGGATTACGTCAGGACCTACATCTGTATTCCCCATATACCTGTGGGGTTTAATTGTTCTCTTTTGAACCACCTGTAACTGTATGCAATAACTATTATATGTACTTTTTTGTGTGTTTTTTTTATCTACGTCCTATTTCTCAATACATTTATATTTTTTATATTCACCTTGTCTGAATCCCTGGGTACCGAGATAGTCCTCAACATTCTCGTTGTCATGGGGCAATATTTTGGAGTAGCCCCTGACACACCCCTTTTCCACTATCCTAATACTAAAAATGATGGTACACCCTTATTCCTTTAATAACCTAGTTTGAGGCAATACCCTATATTTCACTTCTATAGTATGGCTACACATGCCTCGGGGCAGAAGCAGACACAAAAAAGGCTTATGAGCGGATGGGTGCCAGGCGCCACAAAAATGAGTCCTAAATGTAAATTGTGTCCCTGTGTGACTGTATGGAATTGGAAGACAATTCTTTATATGAAAAATAAGATATCCAGTGCTAATTTTGTTAAATAAATTACAAGATTTTAAGCTGGACTGCAAAGCTTCAAGCTTCAAAAAATGTTGGCCTATTACAAACCTCCATCACAGCCTTTTCAACAAATGAATACCACCAGTACTATTAAAGTGGTTGTAAACCCTTACAAACCAATTTGACCTACAGGTAAGCCTAGATTAAGGCTTACCTGTAGGTCCAATAAATATCTCCTAAACCTACGTGGTTTAGGAGATATTTAGAAAAGAAAAGGCATCGCTGTCTACGGGGCATGCGCGTAGACAGCAGCGCGCCGGCGCACTGCGCATGCCGGGTTCACGGCGATATGCCGCTTTCCTGCGCATGCGCGGGAGTGACGTCATCGCCGCTCCAGCGAATGACAGCGCTGGAGCGGCGAGACCCGGAAGTCACTCAGGCGCTGGATGGCGGCGCAGAAGATCGTGGATGAGGACCGCTTCGGGGGCTTCGTTTTCAGGCAAGTCATTCATACTAGCTCATTATGCCTTTGCCTTGCAGGGTGTCTTTTTTTTTTTTTTTTTTTTTTAAGAGGCTTTACTTCCTCTTTAAACGTTAGCTTATAATAAATACAGTGTTCAAAGGAACCTGAGCAAACAGTGTAGCTCCCTATGAATTCTGTCACTAGTACCCAACATCAAAGTGTCTATATTCAACAAGGTTGTCCTACACCTAAATCTTGAGCTCTGACACTTACCGTATATACTCGAGTATATGCCGAGTTTTTCAGCACATTTTTTTGTGCTGAAAATGCTTCCCTCGGCTTATACTTGAGTCAAGCACTTTTCTGCAGCAGAGAATGACATGTTCCGACCCGACTTTGGGGCCCCGTATCTCGGGTTTTTTTTAGCACCAAGTGGCCCCGAGATACGGGCCCCAAAGTCGGGTCGAAAAATTTAATTCTCTGCTGCAGAAAAGTGCTTGACATTTTCTGACCCGACTTTGGGGCCCCGTATCTCGGGGCCACTTAGATCTAGGAACCTCATATTTGGTGTGCAAACCCAGTGGAACTAGCACTACAACATAGCCAATGGGAATGGGAATGAGATTCTTAGCACCAAGTGGCCCAGAGATACAGGGCCCCAAATTCGGTCAACTGTGTCCATCTGTAGCAATGTCATTTCGGGACCCTTTGGGTCCAGAGACCCCAAATTTTGGCTGCAGCTAGGGGGCATCTAGGAACCCTTAACTACCAAGACCTATGGCTGCAAATTGGCACAGTGAGGCTGCAAATGGGCATTGTTGACCCTCTTTTCCACTTACAGTAGCTGCACATTTCTCACCCTAGGCTTATACTCAAGTCAACACGTTTTCCCAGTTTTTTTGTGGTAAAGTTAGGTGCCTCGGCTTATACTTGAGTATATACGGTACTACCAAAAGTGAAGGTGAATACCAACCCAGTGGTAGATGAACCACACTTTAAGAAACACTGTACTAGTGAAACTGTAACACTTAAAAACTTCCTGTATGTCTCTTGGATTCTGTTGGTGGTCTATCTGTGCCTCATCTCCCAGATCTGAATACCTGCTGTGGCCATTTAAATGGCCTCTCTACCTGTTAGATTTTTTCCCTATTTGTTTTTCATTATGAGGTGCAGAATGTGTAAAGGTGGGTGCAAACATCTAAAATGCCCATGTTGAAACATACAGAGCTGGGAATTACAGTAGAGAAATGTAACTTTTGGAGTATCCAATACAAAAAAGAAGCAGGGGCTGAATCAGCCTACCAGGCTCAATCTATAACACAAAAAAATATGTATATTTTTTCAATCTATAATATCACTTCTGGTGTAATGATCCTTTAAGCATGACTTTGCAAACTTTAAAGTAATAGCATGCAAAACCAAAAAAAGCAAGTCGTTTTTATTTTATTTTAGTTACGGAAGTCTAAATCCTGTGGCTTTCTGTTCTTTTGATGTTTGTGTATTTTGATTCTTAAAGTGATGGTAAAGTCACATGTGTGATTTTTACCTACAGGTAGGCCTTTAACCACTTCAATACAGGGCATTTTCACCCCCTTCCTGCCCAAGCCAATTTTCAGCGCTGTCGCACTTTGAATAACAATAGCGCGGTCGTGCTACACTCTACCCAAATTAAATATTTATATTTTGTTTTTATTTTGTTCCCCACGAATAGAGCTTTCTTTTGGTGGTATTTGATCATCTCTGTGTTTTTTTATTTTTTGCACTATAAAAAAAATAAGAGCGACAAGTTTGAAAAAAAAAAAAAAAAACACAATATTTTTTTACTTTTTGCTATAATAAATATCCCAATTTAGTTTTTTTTCCTCAGTTTAGGCCAATATGTATTCTTCTACATATTTTTGGTAAAAAAAAAAAAAAATCACAATAAGCGTATATTTATTGGTTTGTGCAAAAGTTATAGCATCTACAAAATAGGGGATAGTTTTATGGCATTTTATTATTTATTTATTTTTTTACTAGTAATGGCAGCGATCTGCGATTTTTATCGTGACTGTGACATTCTGGCGGACATATCGGACACTTTTGACACCATTTTGGGACCATTCACATTTATACAGCGATCAGTGCTATACAAATGCATTGATTACTGTATAAATGTCACTAGCAGTGAAGGGGTTAACTATTGGAGCCGGTGAAGGGGTTAACCACTTCCCGACCGCCCCATGTACATATACGTCAACAGAATGGCACGTACAGGCAAAAGGACGTACCTGTACGTGCCATTCTTCAGGCGGTTGGGGGGTCCGATCGGACCCCCCTCCGCCGGCGGGGACGGTCGGGATCGTGTCAGGAGCGATGCGGGAAGAGGGGACGGCCAGTGGTTTCTGGCCACCCCCTCCCGATCGCTCCTGGCGAATCACATTCTCCCTTGCCTGTGTAATTGTAAACACAGGCAAGGGGAAGTGACGTCACGCTCCTCGTGTCGGTCTTTCTGACCGGGACGCCGAGCGGTGAAGACACAGCAAGTAAGTGCACAACAGTACACTGACACCAGGACACTTAGGCACACAATCCACCCCCCTGTCACCCCCAGATCACCCCCCAGATCACCCCCTGCCCCCCCTGTCACAGTGTCACTGATTGCAGTGATCATTTATTTACTGATCACTGCATTTAGTGTCAGTGTGACTGTAATAACTGTCAGGGCAGTTAGTTTTAGGCCCCTTTAGGTCTAAGGTAGCCCCCTACCCCCCCCCAATAAAGGTTTAACCCCTTGATTGCCCCCTAGGTAACCCTTTCACCCCCTTTTGCCAGTGTCACTAAGCGATCGTTTTTCTGATCGCTCTATTAGTGTCACTGGTGCCGCTAGGTAGCCAGTTTTTTTTTTAGGTAACCGCCAGGTTTATATAGGATTATAAATAGGTTTATAGGTCAGGTACCCCCATATTACAACCTAAATAAAGGTTTTAACCCCTTGATTGCCCCTAGAGTTAACTCTTTCACCAGTGATCACAGTATAAGTGTCACTGGTGACGCTGGTTAGCCAGTTAGTTATTTAGTTATTTAGGTTCCCCGTCAGGTTTTTATATAGCGTCAGGTACCCCCATATATTACCTAATAAAGGTTTTAACCCCCTGATTGCCCCTAGTTAACCCTTTCACCAGTGATCACCGTATTACTGTTACGGGTGACGCTGGTTAGATAGTTTGTTTTTTATACTGTCAGGGCACCCGCCATTTATTACCCAATAACGGTTTAACCCCCTGATCGCCCGGCGGGTGATATCAATTAGGTTTTAGGGACAAATAAGGTCTGCGTCGCCCCAGGTTAGTGCCAGCACCGCAAACACCCACGCGCAAAGCATACACCTCCCTTAGTGGTATAGTATCTGAACAGATCAATATCTGATCTGATCAGATCTATACTAGCGTCCCAGCAGTTTAGGGTTCCAAAAAACGCATTGTTAGCAGGATCAGCCCAGATACCTGCTAGCACCTGCGTTTTCCCCCTCCGCCCAGCCCAGCCCAGCCCACCCAAGTGCAGTATCGATCGATCACTGTCACTTACAAAACACTAAGCACACATAACTGCAGCGTTCGCAGAGTCAGGCCTGATCCCTGCGATCGCTAACAGTTTTTTTGGTAGCGTTTTGATTCAGTCGCCAGCAGCCTAGGAGCTTTTTTTCCTGTGAATCTCACTAGTGTACTACTAAATTTAGAGCCCAAAATGGCAAATCGCAAGTACACTAGTGAACAGGCCTACTTGTTTCTGAGTATGTCAGATAGTGAAGAGGAGGTCACTCATCTGTCAGAATCAGGCTCAGAATACGACCCAGTAGACGACAGCGGCTCCATGACAGATAGCTCTGGCGACGGAGGTGAGGTCCCTGCTAAGGTCAGGCGTACCCGATCCCGATCTTCTGCTGTTGTTGAGGTGCAGGAACCGCAGGTCTCTCGTATGGAGCAGAGAAGTACTAGCGCCGCTATTCCTTCTGGTGAACTGGCAAGCACCAGCGGCCTAGTACACCCTGGACGTAGTCAAACCAGCACTGCAGTAACACTTGGTGACGTGGCGAGTCCCATAAGTGCAGTTCAAGCTGGCGAGGTGGCAAGCACAAGTAGTGTCCCGCTGCCACCAAGAAGAAGACAAAGGCAGGCCCGTCGATCACATAGTGTCCTTCCTGCAGAATTCGCCAATCCTGATTGGGTGCCCACCACTTCTGCAGGACCCGTACTTCCCCCATTCACTGGCCAACCCGGTATTCAGGTGGAAACAGCTGATTTTAAACCATCCGATTTTTTATCGCTGTTTTTCACGGAAGATCTCTATAGATCTATTGTGGACCAAAGTAATATATACGCTGGTCAATACATCGCCGCTAATCCCCAAGTGCCTTCCCTTGCCAGAGATTGGAAACCAATTACGGTTTCCGAATTTAAGTCCTTTCTGGGCCTTTCCATCAACATGGGCATGCATAAATTCCCGACGCTGAGGTCTTATTGGTCCACCCTCGCGCTCCACCATATGCCCGTGTTCTCTCGCTCCATGTCCAGGGCACGATACGAACAGATCTTGCGGTTCATGCACTTCAGTGACAATGAACTCTGTCGTCCTCGTGGAGACCCTGAATTTGATCGGCTCTACAAAATTCGGCCCCTCATAAACCACTTCAACCAACGTTTTGCAGCCTTGTTTAATCCCAATCAAGTTGTCTGCGTTGACGAGTCCCTGATTAAGTTTTCTGGCCGCTTGTCTTTCAAACAGTTCCTTCCCAGCAAGCGTGCCAGATACGGGGTCAAGCTCTACAAGCTCTGTGACAGGGCAACAGGCTATACGTGGAGCTTTTCGGTTTATGAGGGAAAAGATAGTCACGTAGAGCCGGAGAACTGTCCAGATTACATAGGGAGCGCTGGCAAGATAGTGTGGAACTTGGTGTCACCCTTATTCGGAAAGGGGTACCACTTGTACGTGGACAATTATTACACGAGCGTGCCACTGTTTAGTCACTTGTTTGATCATCAGATTGGAGCATGTGGCACCGTGCGACCTAATCGCCGGGGCTTTCCCCAGCGGCTTGTAGATTCCCCTCTTAGGCTGGGGGAGAGAGCCTGCTTGAAGTGTAATAATTTGCTCGCTGTGAAGTGGAGGGATAATAGGAATGTTTTCGTTCTTACCTCCCTTCATGCAGACACGACAGTCCAAATTCGTACGGCGGCTGGTGTTGTGACGAAACCCCTCTGTGTCCACGTATACAACCTTAATATGGGAGGGGTGGACCTCAACGACCAGTTGTTGGCGCCGTACCTAGTTGTCCGTAAGGCTAGACGCTGGTACAAAAAAGTGTCTATTTATTTGTTCCAATTGGCTTTTCTGAATGCTCATGTGCTATACGGAGCTTCAGGCGGGAGGTTACCCTTCCTTGAATTCCTGGAAGAGGTTCTCACAGACCTTCTGTTTCCAGACGGTTCTGCACCTCACCATTCCGAACCAAATGCAGTTAGCCGGCTGTATGAGAGGCATTATCCTTATGTCCTCCCGAGTACCCCTACCCAACGAGCCCCCCAAAAAAGATGTCGTGTCTGTACCAAGCGCGGATGTAGGCGTGACACCCGTTATTATTGTCCACGCTGTCCTGACAATCCTGGTCTCTGCATTGGTGAATGTTTTGAACGCTACCACTCACTAGTGAGGTTTTAGCGTAGGGTACAGCATTTCACAGGCTAGGATACACTTTCACAGGGTCTCAAGAATGCCATCGCATTTTGAGACCCGACCGTTAGTTAAAATTATAGTTACAGGGTCTCAAGAATGCCATCGCATTTTGAGACCCGACCGTTACAGTTAAAATTATAGTTATAGTTTAAAAAAAAAAATGTAAAAAAAATAAATAAAAAAAAAACAAAAAAAAAAAAAAAAAAAAACACCAAAAAATAAAAATAAAAAAACCAAAAATAGTTGTCGTTTTATTGTTCTCTCTCTCTCTCTCTCTCTCTCTCTCTCTCTCTCTCTATTGTTGCTCTTTTTTACTCTATTCTATTCTGCAATGTTTTATTATGTTTTATCATGCTTGCTTTTCAGGTATGTAATTTTGTTTACTGTGTTTTATTGTTAACCATTTTTTTGTTTTCAGGTGCGCCATTCAGTTGCAGCGCGGATTTATTTATCTTGACAGCAACAGCGTTTGCTCCCACGATACATAAAGCCACGACTCCAACGCTGTAGGAGGTGATTTCACCACCACAGTTAAAAAAAAAGAGCATATATGCCGAAGCATGGGGGCAGCAGAGGGCGGAGGAGCGATTTTGCTCCTAATGCCACGTACATACGGTCGAAAAAAGTCCGACCATGTGTACGTGGCATAACTTTTTTGCGGGAGGATGCCCCCATGCTTCGGCATATATATATTTTAGGCACCGGTTGCGTTAACAAAATGTTTTATTTTTTACTATGTTTTTTTTTTTGGTATTTGCTTTGCAGGTATGGTATGGTAAGGTCTTACTGTTATACTGTTATGTTACTTTGTTTTAATGTTAACCATTATTTGCTTAGCAGGTACGCCATTCAGTTGCAGCGTGGATTTATTTATCTTGACAGCAACAGCGTTTGCTCCCACGATACATAAAGCCGCGACTCCAACGCTGTAGGAGGTGATTTCACCACCACAGTTAAAAAAAAGAGCATATATGCCGAAGCATGGGGGCAGCAGAGGGCGGAGGAGCGATTTTGCTCCTAATGCCACGTACATATGGTCGAAAAAAGTCCGACCATGTGTACGTGGCATAACTTTTTTGCGGAGGATGCCCCCATGCTTCGGCATATATAAATGGTGCATGTATGCCCATCATTAGAAGTGGGTGGATGAAGGGAGGTATTCTAATGGTGGGCATACCCACCGCACCATTGGGAAAGCATTTTATCACACCGATCTTGGTGTGGTCAGATGCTTTGAGGGCAGAGGAAAGATCTAGGGTCTAATAGACCCTTTTTTTCAAAAAAAGAGTACCTGTCACTGCCTATTGCTATCATAGGGGATATTTACATTCCCTGCGATAACAATAAAAATGATAACTAAGAAAAAAAAAAATGGAAGGAACAGTTTAAAAATAAAATAAAAAAGCTAAATAAAAAGAAAAAAAAAAAAAAAAATTAAAAAAAGCACCCCTGCCCCCCCTTCTCTTGCGCAAAGGCGAACACAAGCGTTGGTCTGGCGTCATATGTAAACAGCAATTGCACCATGCATGTGAGGTATCACCGCGAAGGTCAGATCGAGGGCAGTAATTTTAGCAGTAGACCTCCTCCGTGAATCAAATGTGGTAACCTGTAAAGGCTTTTAAAGGCTTTTAAAAATGTATGTAGTTTGTCGCCACTGCGTGTTTGTGCGCAATTTTAAAGCATGTCATGTTTGGTATCCATGTACTCGGCCTAAGATCATATTTTTTATTTCATCAAAAGTTTGAGCAATATAGTGTGTTTTAGTGCATTAAAATAAAAAAAAGTGTATTTTTTTCCCACAAAAAATGCGTTTGAAAAATCGCTGCGCAAATACTGTGTGGAAAAAAAAAAAATGCAACACCCACCATTTTAATCTGTAGGGCCTTTGCTTTAACAATATATATAGTGTTTGGGGGTTCAACGTAATTTTCTTGCAAAAAAAAAAAATGTTTTCATGTAAACAAAAAGTGTCAGAAAGGGCTTTATCTTCAAGTGGTTAGAAGAGTGGGTGACGTGTGACATAGGCTTCTAAATGTTGTGCATAAAATGCCAGGACAGTTCAAACCCCCCCCCCAATGACCCCATTTTGGAAAGTAGACACCCCAAGCTATTTGCTGAGAGCAATGTTGAGCCCATTAAATATTTTTTTTTTTTGGTCCCAAGAGGTTGAATAATGAAAAAAAAAAAAAAAAATATTTTTTTTTTTTTACAAAAAGTTGTCACTAAATGATATATTGCTCAAACATGCCATGGGCATATGTGGAAATACACCCCAAAATACATTCTGTTGCTTCTCCTGAGTACGGGGATACCACATGTGTGGGACTTTTTGGGAGCCTAGCCGCGTACGGGACCCCAAAATCCAAGCACCGCCTTCAGGCTTTCTAAGGGTGTAATTTTTTTATTTCACTCCTCACTGCCAATCACAGTTTCGGAGGCCATGGAATGCCCAGATGGCACAAACCACCCCCAAATGACCCCATTTTGGAAAGTAGACACCCCAAGCTATTTGCTGAGAGGTATGTTGAGTATTTTGCAGATCTCGCTTTTTGTCCCAAAGTTTTGAAAATTGAAAAAAAAAAAAAAAAAAAATTTTTTTTCTTTACTTGCTTCATTTTCAAAAACACATGAGAGCTGTAAAATCCTCACCATGCCTCTCCACAAATAGCTTGGGGTGTCTACTTTCCAAAATGGGGTCATTTGGGGGGGTTTTGTGCTATTTTGGCATTTTATGGCCTTCGAAACTGTGATAGGTAGTGAGGAGTGAAATCAAAAATTTGCACCCTTAGAAATGCTGAAGGCGTTGCTTGGGTTTCGGGGCCCCGTACGCGGCTAGGCTCCCAAAAAGTCCCACACATGTGGTATCCCCATACTCAGGAGAAGCAGCAAAATGTATTTTGGGGTGCAATTCCACATATAACCATGGCATGTGTGAGCAATATATCATTTAGTGACAACTTTAATAATAAATTTTTTTTTTTTTTTTTTTTTTTTTGTCTTTATTCAATCACTTGTGACTAAAAAAAAAAATATTCAATGGGCTCAACATGCCTCTCAGCAAATAGCTTGGGGTGTCTACTTTCCAAAATGGGGTCATTTGGGGGGGTTTTGTACTTCCCTGCCATTTTAGCACCTCAAGAAATGAGATAGGCAGTCATAAATTAAAAGCGGTGTAAATGCCAGAAAATGTACTCTAGTTTGTAGACGCTATAACTTTTGCGCAAACCAATAAATATACGCTTATTGGCATTTTTTTTACTAAAGACATGTGGCTGAATACATTTTGGCCCAAATGTTTGACTAAAATTGAGTTTATTGGATTTTTCTTATAACAAAAAGTAGAAAATATCTTTTTTTTTTTTTCAAAATTTGCGGTCTTTTTCCGTTTATAGCGCAAAAAATAAAAATCACAGAGGCAATCAAATACCATCAAAAGAAAGCTCTATTTGTGGGAAGAAAAGGACGCAAATTTTGTTTGGTTACAACATTGCATGACCGCGCAATTACCAGTTAAAGCAGTGCAGTGCAAAATTGAAAAAAGACCTCTGGTCCTTTGGCTGCCAAATGGTCCGGGGCTGAAGTGGTTAAAAATCATATTGGAAATGTATTAGACAATATAGAACGCATTCTGAGATTTGGAAAGATTTCGGATTTCGAATGGCTTTTTTTTTTTTTTACGCCTAGCTACATCAGGATCCTTCTGTTCTACTAAGCTGTGTGACATGCATGCAAAACCTGATTGAATAGAGCAATAAAATGGGCAAGAAGGAAGCAGAGGCTGTAGCGAGAGACTTCTAAACCATTTCTTTTCAACAGCATTAAATGTTTATTTATCTAGCTATGCAAGGAGAGCCAATCTTGACATATGCATGCACAGAAAACAGATAGTCACATTACATGGTCAGCTTTTTATTGGGTTTATAAAATAAATTGATTTTTTAAAATACATATAGTGCACGGGGAACAACGATCTCTGACATTCATAAGCAAATGTATTATTTTGCTTGTAAAAATTCAGAAACATGTAGACTGCACATATATCTTATAGTATGTGTAAAATGTTTAACATTTGTCTCTACTCTGGGTCTTGGCTTATCACTTTTTCAGGGGTAGTGCACATAAATTAGATCCAGTATTAACCCCCTTCTTAGGACCACATCTGAAAGGATACCTGTTCTGTGTAAAATATGGAAGCTGTTCTTTCCAAGAGTGGGTTCACACCGATGTGCTGTGGTTTGGGTGCAGAACAATTTATCCATGTTTTACAATTTTTAAAAGCCTCTGACACAGGAAGAAAAAAAGAAAAACCGGCATAAATGCAGCAACCTCCAAAAACTTGCTGTTATAGATGAATGCTAGACCATTTTGAAAGGCAAAGCTAGCATGTCCCTGATCTTGCCAAAACGAACCTGCCCCCTTCCTACAATGCAAGGTTAGTGGAGGCTGGGATGCGCAGACACCTCTAAAGCCCCATACACACGGTCGGACTTTTTCATGGATTCTGTCCGATATTGTTGTTGAAAAATCAGACAGTGTGTATGCACCATCGGACAGTGTTCGTCGGTTTGACCGACGGACAAAGTCTTATCTCCTGCTGGAAAGATTTGCAACACGGTCCGATCACACCAAATCCGATCGTGTGTACGTTGTCCGACCGGACAAAGTGCTACGCATGCTCAGATCACATTACAAGACCAAAGCTATTGGCTACTAGCCTCTACGTAGTCCCGTCGTAGGCAACAAACGTCACCACGTTCAGAATGATCGGATTTTCCGACAACTTTGTCCGACCGTGTGTACGCAAAACCAACATCGGACAAAGTATGACGGACATGGTCCGACGGACCTGGTCCGCGGATTGTCCGACCGTGTGTATGGGGCTTTAGATTAATGCAAAGAGACAAAAGTTGTGAAATGTTTGCTTTAAGGATTTATTAATCATTGTTAGCATTAGAAATTTGTAGCAGCAAAGCTGTGTACTGTGTTAAGCACTGATGAAAGCAGAATACTGGCTAACATGGTAGACTGAAAATGGAAGCTGAAGCTATGAAGCAAACTTCTTTGCCAAGCATTATTAAAAAAGAAAACATTAAACATAGCAGTGGCTTTAAAAAATAAGCTTTACAGTTGGCCTCCATAAATAGACAAATGTTCCATTAGCAAAACACATGCAGCTGTGTTCCAACTACAATTATTAGCCATAATTAAGAGATATGCATAGTACAGTGACCTGGGCAGAGAGACAAAATTATCAAGATAAAAACTAGATTTTTGACATGCTATATAATCCTTTTCTTGGAAGAAACTTCTAAAGAAACTAGCAAGAATCTGAGGCTAGGTTTTCTTGTCAGTGCCCAATCACCAAAAACCAAAGATCCTGTGTCACATACCAGTTCAAAGACCACAGTCTGAAGGAAGAGCTGACAAAACCAGGCTGAGATATTAAATAAGGGTATTAGCCAGTGCATTCCAAAGGCAATACATTTAAAAGAGCTAATAAAAGCCCTGGGTGGCTTAACGCTAAAGTAAAAATTCATATAAAAGCAAAGGAGAAGGCCTTCAAAAAATACAAGGCTGAGTGATCATCATCAGCATTCCAACTGTACAAAGAATGCAATAAGAAAAGTAAGGGTGTAATCAGGGTGGCTGATAGCACATAGAGGCACATAGCGGAGGAGACAAAGAAAAATCCCAAGACATTCTTTAACCACTTGCCGACTGACGCACGCTGATGTACATCCCTACTTTGGGGACGGATATCGTTATGGCAGCAGCTAGCCAGCGACCGCGTCTGTCCCCTGGGCTGACATGGAGACGAGTGAGGTGAAGATGGCCCCCACCTGTCTCCATGACACTGCAGGGTGGAAGCGACATCAAAACGTCACTTCTGCCCATAGCTCTTAAAGGGCTCATTTATTTTGTTTATTTTTTTAAATTACACTTATTTTTTTTATTGCATTATAGTGTAAATATGAGATCCGAGTTCTTTTTGACCCCAGATCTCATATTTAAGAGGTCCTGTCATGCTTTTTTTCTATTACAAGGGATGTTTACATTCCTTGTAATAGGAATAAAAGTGACACGTTTTTTTTTTTTTTGTAAAACAGTGTAAAAATACAATTTATTAATACGGTGTGACAGAAAGTATTGCAACGACCGCCATTGTATTCTCTAGGATTTTAGAAAAAAAATGTATAATGTTTGGGGGTTCCAAGTGATTTTCTAGCAAAAAAAAAAAAAAAACAGTTTTTAACATCTAAAAAAAGAGGCTTGGTCCTTAAAGGGGTTGTAAAGGTAAAAGTTTTTTTTTTCACCTTAATGCATTCTATGCATTAAGGTGAAAAAACACCTGACAATGCCTGCCCCCCCCCCCCCCCCCCGTTTTACTTACCTTATCCTCAAAAGTCCCACGCTTGCCCCCAATGTCCTCTTCGCCGCTCACCCTGGCCATTGATTGGCTAGAGTGGATGGATTGAAAGCAGCGCAGCCATTGGCTCGCGCTGCTGACAATCACATCCAATGACACAGCGCGCCGGGGGCGGGGCCGAGTGATACAGTGAGCAACTATAGCCGCTGGCTGTATCACTGGAGCGCACCCGCAAGCACTCCACACCATGCAAGGGAGCTTGCATGAAGTTGTGGAGTCCTAGCGGGAGGGAGCCGAGACAGCCGCCGAGGGACCCCAGAAGACCAGGTTCGGGGCCACTCTGTGCAAATGGAGCTGCACAGTGGAGGTAAGTATAGCATGTTTGTTATTTAGGTGACCCTTTAACCACTTTCAGACCGGACCATTTTGCTGGCCAAATACCAGACCACTTTTATGCCGTGTTGCTAGGACACGGCATGACCCTGATCTAAATAAGGAAGTGCCGGTAATCAGCTCTACTCACCCCACACTGTCTTGCAGGGGACAGAGAGAGATGCAATTAGGGGAATTGATGATCAGCGCCCTGATTACATTAGAGAGAGCTACCAGTGCCACCAACCCATGCTAACCAGTGCCAGCAACCAGTGCCAGCAATCAATGCCCACCACAGCCAGAAATCAGTGCCCATTAGTGATGCCAGTCAGTGCTGGCTTTCAGTGCTACCTATCAGTGATGCCCATCAATGCCCATCAGTGCCACCCATTAATGCCCATCAGTGCCGCTTATCCATGCCACCTATCCGTGCCCACCAGTGCCGGCTATCAGGACTGTCAGTGCCACCTATCAATGCCCACCAGTGCCACCCATCAGTGCCGAATATTAGTGCCTCCTCATCAGTGCCACCTCATCAGTGAGAGAGAAAAAAATACTTATTTACAAAATTTACTGACAAACTAAGAAAAACTTATTTTTTTTCCAACATTTTCTTTTTTTTTTTTTTTTGGGAAAAAATTTGAAACCCAGCAGTGATTAAACACCACCAAAAGAAAGCTATATTTGTGTGAAGAAAATTATAAAAATGTCACATGGTTACAGTGTTGTATGACCGTGAAATTGTCATTCAAAAAGTGTGACAGTGCTGAAAGCTGAAAAAATGCCTTGGGCAGGAAGGGGGTGAAAGTGCCAGGTAGATAAGTGGTTATGGGTACAGCTTGTTTTTAATAGGCACACTTATGTTTTTTAACAGATGTTTTGTGCCTTTAAAATTATTCTACAAATAAAAATATTTGTCAAGCAGTTGGTTGCATATATACAGTAGTGATTCCTGTGTAGTCACAAGCCCTGTGTCAATGGACGCAGCAGTGGGACTCAGGAGTGCACCCCCCCCAGGTAAAGTCATTTTCCCTGGGGGCACCCGATGAAGAGGAGGAGCCAGGAGCATCGGCAAAGCACCTTAGAAGAGGAGGGAGGATTGGGGCTGCTCTGTACAAAACCCTTGCACAGAGAAGGCAAGTATAACATGTTTGCTATTTTTATAAAAAAAAAAAAAGCACACCTTTACAATCACTTTAAGGAAATACTCTACTTTATGTCTGGCAATTTATTAAGGGTCTGATTAACTAAGTTACAATAGCACCAGCCATTGCTCTGCAACAAAACAAACCACTTTTTTCACGGGCAGTGGAATTGGTAAATTACCCGTGCTCTTTTACAAGCTGCTATTTTTTGACTTTTTACTCTGTTTTTAATATTAGAGTAACTTTAGGCATGGTAAAAAGGTCTCTCAAGCAATTTCATCACACCTGCTAGTGTTTGAAAGTCCATTTTAGCACGCCTTAAATCGGAAGTAAAACCATCGATTAAACAGTTTACATGTCGGGAATGCTAACTGCAATAGCTGTGCTCTCAACCAAACAGTCAAACCATCCACGGGCTGGTGTCATAACGGATCACATGTGCAGCACCAAGGCAGTTGAAGATTAAACAGAGGCAAAGAAGGCAGCTTCCTTGGCTGACAACGATAGTGGGGTTTACTTCCACTTTAATGTAAAACTGCATCTTTGCAGAATTCAGTAAAGATTAGAGGTCATTGTTTAGGTCAGTTTGCTAATACAGTACACACTAGTCTTCCAATATTTGCTTTATCAAGTCCCTGAATTTACCTTTCCTTGCCACAAGTGTCTATGTTTATTCTACACTTCTTTGTCCTAAAATCTAGATGCAGCAATTATCCTTTTATACGATAGTAAATGCTGGATGTTTTTATTATAAATCAGTAAAGACAGTTTGCATTTTGTGAACAGGTAAATTAGCTATTTTATACTAAAGCTATATAGACAACTATACAAACTTCCAGGCCTTCAGTTAAGTAACAGTAATTTAGGGTTATAAAACCATGACACAGTATAAAGTATTAAACTGCCTTGTCGTCAGCTGAGCCCATTAGTGCCATTCATCCTGAGAGGCTGCAATATGTAATGGAAATGTACAATGATAAATTACTTTAGAAGACTTTAAAAGCCCAACCTTAAGATGACTTTAACAAGAAAAAAAATAGAAAATAAAATAGAAAAAATTATAGAATGGCTCATCCTACTACCAATATGAATAAATAAATAAAAACATTTGTTTTAAAAGAGAAGTATGGAATTAAAAAACAGCCTAGGTGGATGTAGCATTCATCCGATGCTGCATCTGTCCCCCGCCACCTCTACAGTGAGAACTGAGAGATCAAACACTGCCGGGGAGACACCGGATCTCTGCTCTGCCCCTCCAGTTCTCATTAGAGTGCTGGGCTGTGGAGGGGAAGGGAGGGGCTGCCTCAAAATAGCTTTGGCTATACTTCTCCTTCAAGAGAATCTGTTGTCCTTCAACTAATAACTCTAGAGTTGCTGAATTTGTGCTGCAAAATGTATTTGGGTACTTACTGGACACAAGAAAAAAAAATAAACGTACCTGTAAATTATATATCTTGGATTACAGTATACAAGCTGAGTATTCATAGACCTTGGATTATAGGTAGGGTTGTACTGATACTAGTATCGGTGCCGATACCAAGTATTTGCACATGTATCGGTACTCGTGCAAACGCACTGATACCTGAAACCGGTACTTTCAGGCTCGGCTCTTTGAGCTGTCAGTGGGTCTCCCCAGTGTTAAAGAAGTTCGCTAATTGGAGCCACTAAAAAAAAAAAGCAGCCGGCAATGTTTATTACCAACATTACCGAAACACTAAAAAAAAAAGAAACATGGTTTCTTTTTGTATATTTCTGTTTCTTCATCTGCAGATCAAAGGGATTAACAAATGTTCCTCTGTTTAACCGCTTAATAACACTTAATTTACTCTAATCGGCCTTAATTAACTCTCTATTCTCCTCCATTTAACTGCTTCCGGACCAGCCGCTGCAGTTTTACTTCAGCAGGTTGGCTCCCCTGCACGAAACCACGTGACTGTACACAGTTATACGGCAGCAGGTAGGCACATTCCTGCAAATCGCCGTAGGTGTACAGAGGCTCCTTAAAGTAGCCGCAGCAAGCGTGTGCACGCGCTGTACGGCAGGGGACCCGATGTGCGTGGCCGACATGTCCACCGGCCACCCATGATCGCGGGAACAAGAGCCAGATCGGGGATCTGTCAATATAACCAGACAGATTCCCGTTCTGACAGGAGAGTTGGAGAGGGATCTGCTGTTCCTAGTGATTAGGAACAGCGATCTTTCTCCTCCTCCAGTCTGCCCAGCCCCTCTACAGCTGGAAGCACTCCCAGGGAACACACTTAACCCCTTGATCGTCCTAGTGTTAACCCCTTCCCTGCTAGTGACATTTATACAGTAATCAGTGGCTATTTTTTAGCTCTGATCGCTGTATACTTGTCAATGGTCCCAAAAAAAAAAAGTGTCCAATCCGTCTGCCACAATGTTGCAGTCCCACTAAAAATCCCATACCACCTCCAATGCTAGTAAAAAATAATAATAATAAAAGTGCCATAAATCTATCACCTATTTTGTAGACGCTATAAATTTTGCGCAAACAAATAAATATACGCTTATTGTTTTTTTTTTTTTTTTACCAAAAATATGTGAAAGAATATATATTGGCCTAATCTGATAAAGAAATTTTTTTTTTTTATTTTTTTTTTTTGGGGGGGGGGGGGGGATATTTATTATAGAAAAATGTAAAAATGATATATTTTATATTTTTTTTAAATTGTTGCGCTTTGTTTGTTTATAGCGCAAAAAATAAATAACACGGAGGGGATTAAATACCACCAAAAGAAAGCTCTATTTGTGGGGAAAAAAATATATCAGTTTTGTTTGGGTACAGCATTGCACGACAGCGGAATTGTCAGGTAAAGCGACAAAGTGCCGTATCGCAAAAAATTTCCTGGTCATCAAGGAGGAAAATCTTCCGGTCTGTAAGTGGTTAATCCCTGTACCTTTTGCAGAATATCAGTCTGTCCCTGATGTTTTTCCTGGAGAGAAGTGGCTTCTTTGCTGCCCTTCTTGACACCAGACATTCCTCCAAAAGACTTTGCCTCACTGTGTGTGCAAATTTACTCACACCTGCCCGCTGCCATTCCTCAGCAAGCGCTGCACTGGCGGTGCCCCGATACCGCATCTGAATCAACTGTAGGAGACGGTTCTGGCGCTTGCTGGACTTTCTTGAGCGCCCTGAAGCCTTCTTCACAAATATAGTGGAAATGTTTTTTATTGGATTATGTTTATTTTTATGGCAAAGAGGGACTTTGCAATTAATTGCAATTCATCTGATTACGCTTCATAACATTCTGGAGTATATGCAAATTGTCATAAAAAAAAACGAAGCAGCAGACTTTGTGAAAATTATTATTTGCATCATTCTCAAAACTTTTGGCCATGGCTGTAGTAGTAGAACCTGTGGGGTGAGGCCTCCATGACTTAGACTTGTTTTTCCAGTACATCTCAGATTGGATTGAGAGCTAGAGAAATTGGAGGCCAAATCAACACCTCAAACTTATTGTTGTGTTGATGCATACACACCCGGCCATGCACATGATGTAAATGAAAAAAGGATTCATAACACCAGGCCACTCTCTTCCATTGCTCTGTGGTCCAGCATGGGCACCCTAACTGGTCTGCAGCCAAGCAGCCCCATACACAACAAACTACAATGTCCATTAATCTACTTTCAACACATCAGCTTCATGGACAACATGAAAATGCCCAATATATCACACCAACTTTTAGATGCCATTGTAACAAAATAATTCATGTTATTCACTTTACCGGTCAGTGGTCATAAAGTTATGGCTAATTACTATATATATATATATATATATATATATATATATATATATATATATATATATATATATATATATATATATATATATATATACAGTGCCTTGCGAAAGTATTCGGCCCCCTTGAACTTTTCAACCTTTTGCCACATTTCAGGCTTCAAACAAAGATATAAAATTTTAATTTTTTTTGTGAAGAATCACCAACAAGTGGGACACAATTGTGAAGTGGAACGAAATCTATTGGATTTTTGAAACTTTTTTAACTAATAAAAAAATGAAAAGTGGGGCGTGCAAAATTATTCGGCCCCCTTGCGTTAATACTTTGTAGAGCCACCTTTTGCTGCGATTACAGCTGCAAGTCGCTTGGGGTATGTCTCTATCAGTTTTGCACATCGAGAGACTGAAATTCTTGCCCATTCTTCCTTGCAAAACAGCTCAAGCTCAGTGAGGTTGGATGGAGAGCGTTTGTGAACAGCAGTTTTCAGCTCTTTCCACAGATTCTCGATTGGATTCAGGTCTGGACTTTGACTTGGCCATTCTAACACCTGGATACGTTTATTTGTGAACCATTCCTTTGTAGATTTTGCTGTATGTTTGGGATCATTGTCTTGTTGGAAGATAAATCTCCGTCCCAGTTTCAGGTCTTTTGCAGACTCCAACAGGTTTTCATCCAGAATGGTCCTGTATTTGGCTGCATCCATCTTCCCCTCAATTTTAACCATCTTCCCTGTCCCTGCTGAAGAAAAGCAGGCCCAAACCATGATGCTGCCACCACCATGTTTGACAGTGGGGATGGTGTGTTGAGGGTGACGAGCTGTGTTGCTTTTACGCCAAACATATCGTTTTGCATTGTGGCCAAAAAGTTCGATTTTGGTTTCATCGGACCAGAGCACCTTCTTCCACATGTTTGGTGTGTCTCCCAGGTGGCTTGTGGCAAACTTTAGACGAGACTTTTTATGGATATCTTTGAGAAATGGCTTTCTTCTTGCCACTCTTCCATAAAGGCCAGATTTGTGCAGTGTACGACTGATTGTTGTCCTATGGACAGACTCTCCCACCTCAGCTGTAGTTCTCTGCAGTTCATCCAGAGTGATCATGGGCCTCTTGGCTGCATCTCTGATCAGTCTTCTCCTTGTCTGAGCTGAAAGTTTAGAGGGACAGCCAGGTCTTGGTAGATTTGCAGTGGTCTGATACTCCTTCCATTTCAAAATGATCGCTTGCACAGTGCTCCTTGGGATGTTTAAAGCTTGGGAAATCTTTTTGTATCCAAATCCGGCTTTAAACTTCTCCACAACAGTATTACGGACCTGCCTGGTGTGTTCCTTGGTCTTCATGATGCTCTCTGCGCTTTCAACAGAACCCTGAGACTATCACAGAGCAGGTGCATTTATACAGAGACTTGATTACACATAGGTGGATTCTATTTATCACCATCAGTCATTTAGGACAACATTTGATCATTCAGAGATCCTCGCTGAACTTCTGGAGTGAGTTTGCTGCACTGAAAGTAAAGTGGCCGAATAATTTTGCACGCACCACTTTTCAGTTTATTTGCTAAAAAAGTTTAAAATATCCAATAGATTTCGTTCCACTTCACAATTGTGTCCCACTTGTTGGTGATTCTTCACGAAAAATTAAAAGTTTATATCTTTATGTTTGAAGCCTGAAATGTGGCAAAAGGTTGAAAAGTTCAAGGGGGCCGAATACTTTCGCAAGGCACTGTAATATATATATATATATATATATATATATATATATATATATATATATATATACATATACATATACATATACATATACATACATACACACACACATACATACACACACACACACACACACAGTGGAAGAAGGTGCTCTGGTCAGATGAGACCAAAATTTTAATTTCTATCCTAAAAGCCAAACGCTATGTGTGGCGGAAAACAAACACTGCCCATTGTCCTTAACACACCATCCCCACCATGAAACATGGTGATGGCAGCATCATGTTGTGGGGATGCTTTTCTTCAGCAGGGATAGGGAAGCTGGTCAGAATTGATGGGAAGATGGATGGAGCCAAATACAGAGCAATCTTAGAAGAAACCCTGTTAGAGTCTGCAAAAGACTTGGGACTGGGGCGGAGGTTCACCTTCCAGCAGGACAACACCACTAAACATACAGCCAGAGCTACAATGGAATGGTTTAGATTAAATCATACTCATGTGTTAGAATGGCCCAGTCAAAGTCCAGACCTAAATTCAATTGAGAATCTGTGGCAAGGCTTGAAATTTGCTGTTCACAGACGCTCTCCATTCAATCTGACAGAGCTTGAGCTAATTTGGGCACAAATTTCACTTTTTAGATTTGCAAAGCTGGTAGAGACATCCCCGAAAAGACTTGCAGCTGTAATTGCAGTAAAAGGTGTTTCTACAAAGTATTAACTCAGGGGGCTGAATACAAATGCACGCCACACTTTTCACATATTTATTTGTTAAAAAAATGTAAAACCATTTATTACTTTCCTTCCACTTTACAATTTTGTGCCACATTGTTTTGGTCTATCACATAAAATACATTTACGTTTTTGGTTGTGTCAAGACAAAAAAGGGAAAATTTCAAAGGGTATGAATACCTTTTCAAGGGGGTGTGTGTGTGTGTGTGTGTGTGTGTGTGTGTGTGTGTGTGTATATATATATATATATATATATATATACACACATACACATATATATATATATATACACACACACATACACATATTTTCAAGTTAAGTGCCTGCATGCTATTAAATCATCTATGCATTCAAATTCCCTTCTCTCTAGAAGGCCAGCCCTTCAAGCATCATCAGGGGCAGCTTCTAATTAATTTGCCAAGATAGCCTTTTTTTTGTGGCTGTGTGTATACAGGCACTCTCACACCCTACTGCCTGTCACCAAGTGGTTTCCAAGAAAAGTATAATGCACAGTCTGGATGATTACTGTGGAGAGGTTATTGAGAGCACTAGACCAATTACATCATATGTTCAAGGTTCTCCTCTCAGGCTTAAAGACCAAGTTCACCTTTGGGGACAAAATAATAAATGCACACATTTTTACAGGAAGATGCTGGAGCATGTTACAATTTACACCCTGGAGCTCAAGAACCACCTAGGAGTTAAAAATAAATAAAAAAATCGACAAAAAAATTCAGAAGTGGCTTTACATACTGACATTGAGTGGCCACAATTTCAGTATATTCACAATGCAAATAAAACTGTTAACATCTAAAATAAAGCACATCTTTTTTGTATATTTAGAAAAGTGATTTAGTGATGAAAGTAAATGAGAAAATAGTCAGGCACAAAAAACAAATACCCACTAAATGCATTAGCTTTGCAAACAATATAGTGAAGTATCTGGTCATAAATAGGAGTCTGAATAAATTAAACAAAATCTGTTTACAGCACCTCTGTTCATAGACCAAATATGCTTGTCTAATGGAATGTGAATCGAATAATTATTACTGATGGACTATGAAAGTGAAATGGAAGTATGTTCTCTTAATAGAAGTAAATTGTTGAAGTAAATAAAACACATGCCTTTTAACATTTAGAAGTCCTACTTTCAACTAACTTGAGCACCGATGTGAAATAACATTTCCATGCTGCTCAAAATCACAAAAAAAATGTTTATGCACGGAATATGAAAACACACACATATATATATATATATATATATATATATATATATATATATATATATATATATATATATATATAAAGAGGTTCTGATATTTTGCCATATCTGTACATGCTTTGTACGGTAGGCATATCTTGCTTATGATTTTCTTTATCAAATTAGGATTTCTCGAGCGAATGCCTGATTTTGGCAATCAAGTGAGTGGAGACCTCCAAGGCCTCCTGCACCCTGGTTTCTTGTAAATGCTGTTTCTCCTGACAGTATAAAATCAGCGTTATAAAGTCACCTAAGCTGCATTTTTTCAAAACAGTTTAGGTGAGTTTAGCAGAGTTTGGTGTTTATTTCAATGGCCAGAATATTAATTTATTCTGGCCATTGAAAAAAACACTGAAGTGCTAGTGTTTAGGCACGTTTAACAGTATTCTTTGTGGTCAAAAACACCTCTATTGAACGCGACTTTAGGGCCTTCAGAAAACATCCTCTAAACTCCCAAAAACGTGTACATGGACACATAGGATAACATTAGGGGAGTTTAAGGTTATAAAAAAAACTCCTAAACTCACAAAAAGGTGAGTTTAACAGCAGCAGTGTGTATGAGGCCGAAATACCTTTATTTTGAGTTCAGCTGCCAATGAAATTTGGTCAGAGGGAATCTGGCTTTAATTTTATGCTTGTATACCGATGTCAGGATACTTTGAGCTGTTTTAAAAAGATTTCACGAGACAGGGGTGCCCTTTATCGCCACTGCTCTTTATTCTTAGTTTGGAACCCTTAGCTGTGGTTGTACGGGAATGTCCGGATATTAAGGGCGTACATCTTAGATACACGGAATATAAACTATCCCTATTCTCAGACGATGTTATTCTAACTCTCACCCACCCACACACCTCCCTGCCACACTAACATAACATATTATCTACCTTTAGTGACCTCTCAGGTTTTAAAATTAATGATACTAAAACGGAAGCATTACCCATAAACATCCCCCCTTCTCTCCTATCTTCCCTCCAAAGCAAGTATAAATATCATTGGTGTTCTCAATCACTTAAATATTTAGGGGTTCAACTTACTGCCTCTTATGACACTTTATATAGGGCCAACTTCCCTCCCCTTTTTTCAGAAATTAACCGTTTGCTAACTCAATGGACCACCCTTCCCCTATCCCTGCTGGGGCGAATTAATGTCCTTAAAATGTCCATCCTCCCTAAATTATTATATTTGTTTGAAACATAACCGGTGGCGGTCCCAATGACGCAGCTGAAATCCCTTCAAAGGAGAAGCCTCCGCTTTATTTGGAATAACGCCTCCCACAGGATGGCAGGGACGGTGGTCCTGGCCCAGAAGAATAGGGGGGGATTAGGAGGCCCAGACTTCATCAAATACTATTATGCCTCACACCTGAGAGTTCTTACCTCCTGGACCTCCCGGAAAGCCCCAAATAGGTGGGCGGAAATAGAAATGAGTGCCACAGCCCCAGTTCATCCTTGCTATATGCTCTTGCCTTCTACCCCCCTTCATATGCCCCAATTACGGAAAATATGTTTGGCTCCAATGTTGTTCACGTTGTCTATTTGGAAAAGATGTTCCGAGCGCTATTCCCTATTCTCACCGTGCCCACCACTCTTGAATATCCTATTCAACCCAGACATACCAGATAGCCTTTCTTATGACCGTATGCTGCCATGGACCCAGGCAGGACTTTTCCAAATACATCACTTTGTTAATCCAGTGACACAACACTTACTGACTTTTCCTAACTTGCAAAGACAACATCAGATTCCCCAAAAGCTTTTACATTCGTATTTACAGATTAGACATGATTTCTCCACCAGATCCCCTTCTTTGACTCTGGAGAAGCCAACAGACTTTGAGACCCTATGCGCCAATGGTCCTTATGAGCCCCAAATGATCTCTACCATATACAAAATGTTGCACGAGGCTGTCCCTATGATGGTAAATAACCATTACTACATGAGAAAATGGTCTCAGATCTTGCAGCATGACATCTCCTTGTTGGATTGGGGGAGCATGTGGGAGCACACTTCCAGAATTTCTTGATGTGTGACCCATAAGGAAACTGCATACAAAGTCCTGATGCATTGGTACAGGACCCCAGACATTTTACACGCCCGTAATCGATCAATCTCAAAACAATGTTGGAGATGTAACAATGCTCTAGGCTCTCACTACCATATTTTTGGGGAATGTTCCCCTGCCCACCAATTTTGGCTCCAGAAATTGTTAGAAACACTGGTTGGTAACCCCGTTCCTCTGACGCCCATGCACTATTTGATAGGCCTCCCTTTCCCTGGTGTTACTAAGGCTATGCGCCGACTGATGTCTTATATTCTACTGGCTGCCAAACGGGTCATTCCTAGGTTATGGTTGTCCACCTCACCCCCAACACTCCCACAATTGATCACCACTGAGGCTGACATACGTAGAATGGAGCATCTGACAGCTGTAGTGGAGGGTACGGAGCAGAAATTTTCTGAAATATGGTCAACATGGGATGATTCTGTATATGGTTCTAAATGGTTATGAACCTAGTTAAATTCAATTGCTTACATACCTTAGTGAGTTTGAAGGCTAACTACTATTCTTTTTCTTATTGCACAGATCTCTTTATAAGGTTAAATAGTGTGATTATATTACCGCTATAACCCCTTTACAGATAGGATGTTTCCACTTATTTTATGTTTTATTTATTTTTTATTTGAGCTCGACTATCTCTCTACCACTCAAGTTCACAGTCTAACCACATCGCTAATCCTTTATTTGTACAGATTATATTATATTATATCCCTAAGTCAGTATATACCTGCATTACTTCTAAATGTTAATGTTTTACATGTGTTTTCTTTTGTATGACTTGCAAAAACTTATAAACAATAAAAAAATAAAAAAAATAAAAGATTTCACACTATGCAGAGTTTTCTCTCTTACCTTTAAAGTGATCGTATGTCTATGGTCTCTGCAGAGGACTACTACATAAAGGGAATGCGCGGTTTGCTGGTTTTACCAGCATTGCAATTTGGTAAAGTATTTTTGGACATGTGGTGGCAGAGTTTTTCACAAAAGTGTGGCGGATGCGATATAAGAAGAGATTCTGCTTGGTTGAAGAAATAGTGTTTTTTATACGGACTACGTACATTATCTTTGATAATCTTTGATAATTGGCCATTGGCTCCCACAGCTGTCAATCACAGCCAGTGAGCAAAGGAGGAGAGAGAAGGGGTAAAGCTGAGCCGTAGCTGTGTGAGTGAATGGATATGCAGAGCAGAGGCTCGGAAGCAAGCCTGCTTTAGTGCCCCATTGCAAGCTACTTGCTCTGGTGGCACCCAGCAGAAGGGAGGGGCCATGAGCGCCAGCAGGGGACCCGTAAAGAGGAGGATTGGGGCTGCTCTGTGCAAAGCCATTGTATAGAGCAGGCATGTATAACATGTTGTTTTTTTTTTGGACAGGTGAGTGTCCATACATTAAAAGTCAGCATCTGTGCCTTTAATATCACTTTAAACATGATTGTGCCTGAGGAAAAGGGGACAGGGTCGAGATCCCCATGTAATGAAAAACAGGTCCCTATTTTTAAAGAAGGTGTGCAATAACTATATAAACAAGTGATTGCGAGCAGATTTTTTTGTATTTTATTTAAATATACGGTATTTACCTTTTTAAAAAAAAATTAGGATAATAATGTGATTTGTTAATAAGGACAGGTGCTGTATGTATGGATTTTAGTGATGGGTCAACTTTAATAGAAACATTTTCCGAAAGAGAAACATAAAATGCCAATGCTACTCCTTCTGCAAATACCAGTTTCGTGGCATGTTCTGCTTCTATCCTCAATAAATTGTGTCCCTCACCTGGTACAAAGAATGCAAATAAAGGATGCCTGGCATTGGTTTTAAACTTAATTTTTTTTTTGTAAATTCTTTATTTTAGAAGGAAGAACATGCGGGAATACAGAGACCACAATGGTGTAAATCACAGTGAAATACTCGATCCCTACATACCGTGCATATATTACAGTATTATGGAGAACACACTATGTAAAGTTTCCTAGCGGGATGGAGTCACTATCTGTTTCTAAGGAACGGGAGTCCTCCGCACCCTGCATGGCCCCTTTTTTTGCAGCATTCGTCGTTTTTGAGGGAATTGGTGAGGGATTTGAGCCGGTACTGACCGACCCCACGATGACAACATCCGATGTGCTGACATCGGATGGAGAAAATAAGAGTAGGGGGCAGGAAAGGGAAGGATGGGTGAAAGAAAGTAAGGACATAAAGGGGGATGAGGAGGGCTAGGAAGAGAGAGAGGGGAATATAAAAAAAGGGGGGGGATTAATTGGTTTTAAACTTTTGATAACAGGCTAATGCATCTAGAAAAAGCGTCAGTTAGAGGGGTTAAGACAAACTACATTACACGGTTGGGGATGCTTGAAATGGTCAGCTTTTATTCAACCTTTTTTCCAAAAGAAACCGCTCAGTTTAAATTTCTAGCATGGTTCCAGTGTGCCAGGAGGAATGACTCCCACGCATACATGGGAGTGACGTCATCCTACACCAGCGAATTAAGACAGCTGAAGACCAGCATCAGGTTGAAGCTGGGGAGAAGATGCTGACTTCATGCCATTGGGGCAGAGGTAAATATTCTTGCTGTAAGTTCCACTTTAGAGTTCTTTTAAGAATAGCCAGTCCATGGGGTTATAAAGCTGCTGTGTAATTTCACTGCAAAATGGATAGCGTTAAAAGAGAAGTAAAGGTGTTTTTTTTTTTTTAGGAATCATACATGCATTGGTCCGATGCTGCATCTCTCCCCCGGTCTGCCTCTGCACTGAGAACCAATCGATCGAACACCGCCGATCGCTCGGTTTTCCGAGCTTCACGAGCAGAGAGCTGTATACTGTCAGTCACCGCTGGCTCAGTCCAGGCACCTGGTGGATCCAAACTTTATTGTCACATTGACACAGTGGACTGACATCCGTGACGTCAGCAAAGAGAGGACATCAGCATGCTCTCTGCTGAAAACGGGTCACAGGAATGCAAAACGAACTGCACTCCTGTTATCCATAGGAGAAGTACAGCCAAACAAAACTTTGGCTGGACTTCTCTTTTAACAAGCCACCCTGTTACAGATCATAGAAAAATAGTAGATCTACTGTCAGGATCAGGTTTTAAAATCGTTATAAAATGGACAAAAAAAAAAAAAAATCCCCTCTCCTAATGATAGTGACACAGACTGCATTATATGTGTGATTATACTATGTTCGTTACCATGGGGCATGTTCTCCCCTTAATGCCAGGGTGAATATACCCCATATGACTTGGTACCCAGTAATCACAAAAAAAATGTAATATCAACAGGGTAAAGGTTTATGAAATGCATTTTGTATCTGTGCACAATGTTTAAAAAACAGCCAAGGAGGTATATAGTTGCTGAAATTACCTTTATGTTGTAGAAAAAGAGAAAAATAGGAATGCAAGTAAAATCAACTAACCATGTTCCTAGAATTGCAGTCATTGCACAAACCATAATCATGCAACACATAATAAAAATAAACAGTAAAGTAAAAGTACTGAGCAAAGAATAGATAAGAGTACTCTCTGTTTGTAACAAATTAAATTACCCCTTGGAAAAGCAATGGTTCTGATCAGTAGAGTAAAAATAGCACAGAAGAATACAATTCTACAGAAAAAAATGATTTCTCTATGAAGAAAGTAATTATTAAACTCATTTTTTTTTTAAATATGAAGACATAAAAATGTTCATTCTAAAGCATAACTAATACAAAATAAATAAATAATGGCAAAGTACATCTTTAAAACTTAATTCTAGTTTACAAAAGCATTATTGGTTTTTGGATAAAAGTTGGTCACTACTCTAATTGCTATACGCAGACCAACAATTAAAACGGTTATTACTATAATACAGGATTTATATAGTGCCAACAGTTTGCCACCTCTTTACATAAGGAAGGAAGGCAGACAGTACAGTTACAATACAATTCAAGACAAAGAGAATCAGAGCTTACAACCTATTAGCGTATAGTTTAAAGGAGAAATTAATCTTTGTAAAAAAAAAAAAAAGTATAAATACATGTACACCTTTTTGCAGGTTAAAAAATTTGGATTTATTTTTTTCTTCACTATGAGACTACAAGACTACAAAGTGTTACACCGCAATCCACAGATTGCAGACGCCATGCAGGGCTCTTGCAGACAGTCTGTGTAAGCCGTCAGCTCATATCTTGCATGGGCAGGCAGTTACATACTGACAGGAAGACTCAATAAACTACCTAGAGGGCTCAACAGCACCCTGGTAGTTCATTGAGAGCTACAAGCCAACAGCTGCAAAGGCTGTCAATACTTGTAGTTTTCCCATTCCCAGAACACTGTAAATAAGTCATGCAGCCGGGCGGGCAGAGTGGGAGAGAAGATTGTCTGCTTGCTGTCAAAACTGAGGATTAGGGGGGTGTGGGGGCCAGTGCATCTTTAACATGTTACACCCTGAATATAGGTGTAACACGTAACATGTTACAAAATGTGAACTCATCCAGACCCAGAGCAGTTTAGTGTACAGGCAACACTGTTTTGAGCTACAGAGCCATGCGGCAGGGGGTGGTATGATGTGCGTTTTAACTTTATGTAAAGTGTACAAAGTGACATTTCATTTATGGCAATGCATAGGCCTGAAATAGTTAAAAACCCCAGAAAGTGTACATTTTCTGAAAGACCCTGGAGAATAAAATGGTGGTTCTTCCAATGTGTTATGTCATGTGATATTAGCGCTGTGGTTTATTACGCGCACATGTTTAGCAAAAAATACATCAATGTTAATTTATTGCACACAATATTAACCAATCTTTGGTAAAATATATAACATAAGGTTGTGCTGAGTAAATACCCAACAAGCCTTACAACTATGTGCACCCATGAAAGGATGAAAATGATGATGAACTTAGTACTCACAATTTTCCATAGTTAGGGCTTTAAAAGCCCTTACAGGACATCATTTTGGATAGAGTAAGGGAGGTTTGTAACCCCTGTGTCACATTGCTGAGATTTCCCTTCACTTCCTGTTCCATGGCCAAACAGGAAATCCATGCAAATTAAGGGAATTCCTTGGGGACCCCAGGTCACCAGAAATAGTGTTCCCAATGGAGGATTTCCCCTCTATTACTTTTATGGGGACAGCCCAACATTTTGGGTTTTCTTTTACTTTCAATGATAATGGTAAATAGGACAAATAAAGAGGGTGAAACTCCCTAATGGTGGCACAGATAGCAATAAAAACTGACAGAGGTTCAAATCCCTCCCCACTCTATCCAAAACTAGAAAACAAGTTTTGCCTTTAGTTATACTTTAACAATGATCAATGGCCCTTGAAGTATTGCTCTCACTCCAGTATGTAGAGTAATACGAAACATACTGTATGTAGCTCAATTTAGGATGGGCTCAATTTTAGGTGCTTAGGTGTTTCTTTAATTTTCTACACCTTTTTTTTTCCCACTTAAGTTTATTGCTATCACATAAGGGGCCAATAGCCCCCTATGGATAGAATTTTCACTGTGACAGGTTCTTTTGTATTGGAGGAATCTGAGGTCTATTACACTGCTGATTTCTTCCCTGCACTCCACTGAAGATGGAGTGCAGTAAAAGGGTTAAATTAAAGATCTAGATCTATATTTCCAAATGACAACAGGTATTACAATCCAAGATCAACATATTTAAAAAAAAAAATAGGTTAAGATTTGATAAAATCAAAATATGAAAAAGCCTGTATCCACTGGACATTGTAGCATGTTTAGTGCCTGAGTGGCATCTTCTCATTCATCAGTGTAATGATGTTTTATGAAAATAACTCCATCATTACAGGAATTAAGGAAATTGTATGATTTGGCTCTGGTAGTTCAATCTTAGGTCAAAACCCAGACTCACAGATATGAATGTCTTCACTAAATTGGTTTTACGAAAGAGCTAGAATTAACAGACTTTCCAGACGTTGCAAAGTAATGCTTATGATACTGCTATAAGCTTACGACCCTCAGCCAGGTATCGGACTTTTGGTTGGCTGTGTTATTTCAAGGGTGTTTCAATCTGACCTGTGACTTATTAAAGTTGTCACCTCTCCCCCACAGGCATTAGAATTAAATCAGACCATTTTCATTGCGGACTTGTGAATTCTGAAGAAATTAGGGTGTTACTGTTCTCAGACTTCCCCCCCATTCTCCTCACTCACTCTGGGGGTCCATCAGACTTCATTATCCTCAAACTACTAATTGTGGGAGTATGCAAGATAGAGATCATGCAGGGGGTTAAATCAGAAAAGATAATAACAGTACTTACTAATAAAGTAGAATACATAATATATATATATATATATATATATATATATATATATATATATATATATATATATATATATAATATATATATATATATATATATATATATACACACACACATACATACACACACACACACACACACACACACACACACATATATACTGTATATAATTTCCTGGCAAGCCTAAAGTCAGCACAAATGGAATAACTCTTCCTTCATACCCTCAATGCAACCTCCTCATACCTATTCCTCTCCTCTTTCTTTTGTCCGGACTCTAGGCTACTAGACACATTTAAAAAACAAACTAATATATATATATATATATATATATCACAGTGGTGTGAAAAAGTGTTTGTCCCCTTCCTCATTTCCTGTTCCTTTGCATGTTTGTCACACTTAAGTGTTTCGGAACATCAAACCAATTTAAACAGTAGTCAAGGACAACACAAGTAAACACAAAATGCAATTTGTAAATGAAGGTGTTTATTATTAAAAGGTGAAAAAAAATCCAAACCATCATGGCCCTGTGTGAAAAAGTGATTGCCCCCTAAACCTAATAACTGGTTGGGCCACCCTTAGCAGCAACAACTGCAACCAAGCGTTTGCGATAACGTGCAATGAGGCTTTTACAGCGTCCTGGAGGAATTTTGGCCCACTCATCTTTGCAGAATTGTCCTAATTCAGTTACATTAGAGGGTTTTCGAGCATGAACGGCCTTTTTAAGGTCATACCACAACATCTCAATAGGATTCAGGTCAGGACTTTGGCTAGGCCACTCCAAAGTCTTCATTTTGTTTTTCTTCAGCCATTCGGTGGTGGACTTGCTGGTGTGTTTAGGATCATTGTCCTGCTGCAGAACCCAAGTTCGTTTCAGCTTGAGTACACGAACAGATGGTCGGACATTCTCCTTCAGGATCTCTTGGTAGACAGCAGAATTCATAGTTCCTTTTATCACGGCAAGTCTTCCAGGTCCTGAAGCAGCAAAACAGCCCCAGACCATCACACTACCACCACCATATTTTACTGTTGGTATAATGTTCTTTTTCTGAAATGCAGTGTTCCTTCTACGCCAGATATACTTGGACACACACCTTCCAAAGAGTTCCACTTTTGTCTCATCGGTCCACAGAATGTTGTCCCAAAAGTCTTGGGGATCATCAAGATGTGTTGTGGAGAAATTGAGACGAGCTTTGATGTTCTTTTTGCTCAGCAGTGGTTTTCTCCTTGGAACTCTGCCATGCAGGCCATTTTTGCCCAGTCTTTTCCTGATGGTGGAGGCATGAACGCTGACCTTAACTGAGGCAAGTGAGGCCTGCAGTTCCTTGGACGTTGTTGTGGGGTCTTTTGTGACCTCTTGGATGAGTCGTCGCTGCGCTCTTGGGGTAATTTTGGGCGGCCGGCCACTCCTGGGAAGGTTCACCACTGTTCCATGTCTTCGCCATTTGTGGATAATGGCTCTCACTGTGGTTCGCTGGATTCCCAAAGCTTTGGAAATGGCTTTATAACCCTTTCCAGACTGATAGATCTCAATTACTTTCTTTCTCAATTGTTCCTGAATTTCTTTGGGTCTCGGCATGATGTGTAGCTTTTAAGGATCTTCTGGTGGACCTTACTGTGTCAAGCAGCTCCTATTTAAGTGATGCCTTGATTGCGAACAGGTGTGGCAATAATCAGGCCTGGGTGTGGCTAGAGAAATTGAACTCAGGTGTGGACAACCACAGTTATAGTATGTTTTAACAAGGGGGGCAATCACTTTTTCACACAGGGCCATGATGGTTTGGATTTTTTTTCACCTTTAATAATAAACACCTTCATTTACAAATTGCATTTTGTGTTTACTTGTGTTGTCCTTGACTATTGTTCAAATTGGTTTGATGTTCCAAAACACTTAAGTGTGACAAACATGCAAAGGAACAGGAAATGAGGAAGGGGGCAAACACTTTTTCACACCACTGTATATATATATATATATATATATATATATATTAGAGCTGCACGATTTTTGCTAAAATGAGAATCACATTTTTTTTGCGTAGAATAAAGATCACGATTCTCTCACTGTAACATCTTTCACATTATACAAAAAAATTAGGCTAACTTTACTGTTAACTTTTTTTTTTTTTTGTATTCATTAAAGTGCATTTTTTAAAAAAAATATTGCGTTTGAAAGACCGCTGCGCAAATACGGTGTGACATAAAATATTGCAACAACCACCATTTTATTCTGTAGGGTCTTTGCTAAAAAAAGATATATATATATATATATATATATATATATATATATATATATATATATATATCGTGTTTGGGTGTTCCAAGTAATTTTCTAGCATAAAATAATGATTTTTACCTGTAATCAACAAATGTCAGAAAAGGTTTGGTTCTTTAAATGGTTAAACCTCCTTCATTTACACGCCGAGTTCTTTTCTTTGATAAAAGAACTTATTCGTGCGTTGTGATTAACAGCTTGTCGCCCGCCCACCGTCAAATGACGGTGGGGCGGTGCAGCTCTCGTTCTGGGACAACGTCATGTGACGGCGTCCCAGAACGGCCACTCTCGGTCGCGGCCGCGTTGCTAGGACACGGCGCGACCCTGATCTCTGTAAAGAGCCACGTCTGCAGCTCTTTAACCATGTGATAGGCTGTGTCCAATCACAGCTGGTCACATGTAAACAAGGAAGTGCCAGTAATCGTCTCTCCTCGCCTCACACTGACAGAGTGTGAGGAAAGGAGAGCCGATCAGCGGCATCTCCTTACAGGGGGACATGTAGGAATGTATTAAGGGCACTGATCATCAGTGCCCTGATTACAATAGTGCAACACAGTGTCACAAATCAGTGCCCACCATTGCCCACCAATGCCAGCTATCAGTGCCCACCACTGCCGCCAATCAGTGCCCATTGGCAATGCCAGTCAGTGCTGGCAATTAGTGCCACCTATCAGTGCTACCCATCAATGCCCATCACTGCTGTCAATCAATGCCCATCAGTAATGCCCATCAATGACCATCAGTGCTACCCATCAATGCCCATCAGCACCACCTATCCGTGCCGCCTATCAGTGCCCACCAGTGCCGCCCATCAGTGCCACCTATCAGTGCCCATAAGTGTGCCCTATTAGTGCCTGCTCATCAATGCCACCTAATCAGTGCCCATAAGTGCCGCCTCATCAGTGCCCACCAGTTCAGCCTATCAGTGCCGCCTCATCAGCACACATCAGTGAAGGCAAAAAATTACTTGGTTACAAAATTTACTGACAGAAAAAAAAAAATTCACAAATTTTTGGTCTTTTTTTTTTTTTTTTCTTGTAAAAAATAAAAACCCGAGCAGTGATTAAATACCACCAAAAGAAAGCTCTATTTGTGTGAAACAAAATGATACAAAAATGTGTTTGGGTACAGCGTAGAACGATGGCGCAATTGTCATTCAAAGTGTGACAGCACTGAAAGCTGAAAAATGGCCTGGGCAGGAAGGGGGTGTAAGTGCCTGGTAGGCAAGTGGTTAAATTTGGCAGGCTGCTCGGTTTTTATTTTTTTCTTTCCCAGCTGTGAGAACTCTCTGCACTTGTTTGAAAGAATTGTGACATGCGGTTTTAAAGATCGGGTAGAGAAAAATTTGGTGTCATTTTGCCACTGTGCGTGGTGCCTTCATACCCTTTAAAGCATTAAGCCATTTCCATTTCTGTGGCTTAGAAAAGGTCTTTATTCTATATACTGTACATTAGCCAACAGACTAAATTAAGACAAATATAGGTAATTCATTTTTTATGCCACTTAATTATCTTTTGTATGTATATTAAAATCATATGAAAACACAACGTAAAAGGAATCTGTGTATTCCTTACATTTGAAGTTGCATTACTACTTGTATCCTTGTTTCATCTATGTAAACCTATTGTAAAATGTTAAAAACTGAACAAACAATAAATCTAAATCCATACACACATAACATTTAGAAAGCAAGAATTGTTTTCTCCCTGTAAACGGCTTTGATCTTATTACTAGGAAATCTATCCAGGTTGCACCTCTATATCACCATCCAGTCCACAGTAAATGGCTTCTGCTTGAGTAAATAGGTAAACAGTATTCCAGGGAAATAATAGATGCACGTTTCCAAAAGGATACTCATTCTTTGCCTGAGGAGTCAATTTAGTAGTACAGCCAACAACAAGAGCTCAAAGTGATTTGTGTTAACCTCACCCTCTGTAGCTCCCATTTCTCAATGAGCGGTTCCACTTCACCTCCAAGCACGACAGTATTGGTGTCATCCAGGAGCAAGCATCCATTTTTCACTTCAACACTTCCTAATAGCTTTATTTTGGTGCCAGGTGGAGTGTTCAGGCTAAGAGGGAAAAATGTGTTGAATAATACAATTAAATGTTAAATTTTCATAGATTCTGCCAAGAAATACAATAATCAATTGTAATTCATTTTTAGAAGCATAAACACAAACAAAACAGGGAGGCTGCTTATGAAAGCTAAGGTATCCAGCCCTCTGCATTTTGCAATTAAAAAACTGTCACGATTTAGTTTTTTTGCTGCAATGTACCTGGAAAAGCATTGGAAGCAATTACAAGGTCAGTGAAACTATGAGAGAAAAACATATGGTATAACCCACAATGCATACAAGTTTCCTACCAAGCGGAACGCTGAACAAACAATTATTCTATGTCTAGCAATGCTAGGCTTTCTCAGCAACAAAATGTATTATAACACGGCCTCAAGAAGGTAGATATGAATTTATAGACACTACAAAATACTGTATGAGTTGCAAAACAAAACTAATGTCTAAAGATGCCTATTTATTAGGGCTGTGGAAATTAAAGATTAATTCCTCGATTAATCGATACATTTTTTTGATCGATCAAAATTGTTTTGATTGGTACTCACCTCTCCGCCGGCTTACGGGTTTTCAGGGAGTTCCGTCGGAGATTCGGTGACGTCACAGACATCTGCGTCACCGGACTCCTCCCCTTTCTCCAAGTGCATCCATCTGCTAACGAAGGGAAGGGGGGAGGAGTCTGGTTACGTCGAAGTTCTGATTGAACGTAACGTGTACGGGGGAGGAGCTACGCATGACGTCACCCGCTGCTGCCCTACGGAGCTAACACGATTGTCGGCTTTACATGCTGTGTTCGTATCATCTTTATGTGAGTAGTTTGTGTTTGAACACAAAAATTTAATCTTATACTTAAGCGGTGAGCACTTAAGGTGAGAGTGATTAGTTAGACCGGAGATGGAGGGATTGTCACGCTACTGTGGAAAAAAAATTACTTACGTCAGTGCTACAGTTTGAATTTAAAACGTATTTGTGTGAACTGTGAAGTTAAGTCATGGATTGTGGAAACTAACTAGTGTCGGGTGATTGTATATAGTGTATACCATATTTACCACTGACTAATGCAGAGTTGCAATGCAAGGAGATCAGTTGGATCTGTATGTGCGTTATAATTAATTGAAATTAGTCGATTAAAAAAAAAAAAATCGATAAATCGAACACGAAAATTTTAATCAGTAACAGCCCTACTATTTACAAAGAAATAAAACAGAAATAATGCCTTATTTGTATTGTCCTTTCATTTACACTAAGCCCCTTGGATTTCACACTATTTTGATAATTATTTTTACCACGCTAACAAAATCTGTGATATGTATAAAAGACATCAATGAGCCAGGGGACAGTAGGGCATGGAAAAGTGGAGTAGAGAATATGGTAAAGGGCCAAAGCACAGTAAACACTCACAAATCAGGAATACATCCAGCATAACTGATATTACTCATGTGCCTTAATTATTTTCATTTAAGTGAGTGTATTACTTTTTAGTAAAGCTCATTTGATCACTGCTACACTTAGGCTGGCGCTGCTCTGTTCCTCTCCATTTATACACAGAGTCATCTTCTGCTCTTTAAGCGGGCTGCCTACTAAGTTATTGCCGTGGAGACACCCTCTCTCTGGGTACACCCCAGGATCAATGGACTAGAGTATTTAATAAGGACTTTTTTCATTACTCCCCCTGGTTAACTGTTCCCATAATCATTAGGTGACCTGTGTAATTTTTTTTCCCCTTAGGTGTACCCTTGCCATAACAGAAGTGTTCCTCACGCTCCAAATACCCCCCTCCTAAGTTTACCTTTAGGAGCATGTTACACCCATATTTAGGGCGTAATATGTACTGTGCTCCTATGAAGTAACCTCCTGCCGCCAGCACTCCCTGCTTTTGACAGCAAGCTGGGGATCTTCTCCCTGCACCCACTGTCTCATTTTGAAAAGAGCACAGCTCTGCAGGACTTCGCCCACATCATTCATCCACAGTTACCTGTGAATGAATTAGACTACAGGTACCATCATCCATTGCAGCTGACGGCCTAAAGTTCTAAATGAACTGCAAGGGCACTGGTGATCTTCCTGCAATTCAGTAACTGCCTGCCATATTGGAGGTACAGGTAGACAGCTTACTGAGAGTCTGCAGGATCCAGGCATTGCACCCGAAATCTGCTGATCTGGTAATCGGCTGTGTCCAGTGGACACAGTGGGTCACAGATCCTGGTGCTGAGTGCTCTAGAGAGAGTGCTCACGAATAGGTGATGCGTGAGCACTTACCCTCTGGCTGTTTATGTACAATGGTCGGAAGGGCAGTGGTTAACTAAACAGATGAACCAGTTTCAGGTCTAGCTTCACCAATTTCTAATTCAGAATGAAACAAAAACTGGTGCAGGTCTGCCCAGAGGGAAAACAGCCGATTCCACATAGAAAATTGCAGGAGGTCCCTGCCAGGTGCGATCTGGTCATAATCCTCCCTTCATAAAAACAGGGGGAAGGGGTGACGGTAGAGAGATTGGAGCATGCAGACACGGGAGAACAGAAAAATTATCATTCCCAATTAACGTAAGGGTGCATCACTCTTTGTTAATTCCTCCCATGGTGTTTAGTCATATATGATATGATGTTTTCCTGTAGTGTGAAGCCTTGTTGCAAGAGTGGACTTCAGTTTTCAGGCTCACGCTAAATGTTAACCAGTCAAACAGCAATGTAGCTTTTTCTGAAGTCCAATAAAAAACTTTATTTTTTTTTATTTGTAATATTGGATATGAAAAAGAAAAGTGACTCAAGATCTTGAATAATCCATTTTGTTTCCCATACTGGATGGCAGGTCTGCTTTAAGGAAAAAAACATTGACTGCTATTAAAACAGGTACAAATATAAAGCTTCGTAACCATGCTTTTAATGCAGGCATATTAAATACTGGCTAAAAGCCTAGACTGTTTGATACAAAGCCATATCTGGGACAGACTTGTAGAGAAATTACATAAAGCGTATGTACTTTAAAAAAAATTGTCCTTGAAAACAACAATAGTATGCAAAATTCAGCATATTCACAAAGGTTTTAAAAACGTCACATATCTTGTAATCAGATACAAGAAACTAAGGTGGCTGAGGAAAACCGTTTGTTACATGGTCATCAGAATGTTAATGCATGATTTGACACCGCTAATGATATTTTCTTTACCAGTGATCATCACACAAATAGGCTCATGCTGCAAAAGCATGCATTCTTATTACCCTATCTGTAGATCAGTACATAAAGCAAGGGGGCGCCAGAAAGGTTTGCATGGTGCAAGTACATACCAATGCATTATTTAAAGTTATTGTGTGAAAGCTGTGTAAGCCC
>CM053027.1:451356709-451481540 GCA_028564925.1 Lithobates sylvaticus
ATACTAGAAAAATACTTGCTACTGAGCATGCATCCTTTTTGGTCCGCCAGACCATACTACACACGGCCGGATTGTCAGCTGGACTGCCAAGTCCAGCGGATAATTTTAAAACAAAACTTAAAACTTTAGTCCGCCGTACTTTGGCCAAAAAAAGTCCGCCGGCGCCCACACACGAGGGGATTATCCGCTGGACTTCTGTCCAGTGGATAATCCCGCGGGATTGTCCCTTCGTGTGTACGCGGCATTAGAAAAACTGGGGTTTAATATACTATAATTGGAGAGTGCTAAATCTGGTGCAGCACTCATAGAAAACATTCAGCTTCCATTTTTTTTGTGAAGGCTTTATTGAACAAGCTAAAGTTAGAAGCTGATTGGCTACCAAGGACAATTGCACCGGATGTTGTACTCTTTCTACTTTTAGTAAATCAACCCCAATATTACCAAAAGAAATCCTTATTTGTCCTAAAAACTGATATATCTATTACTTTGTTGTCTTACCAAGCAGAATATATATTGTAATATAATATATAATAATTGCTCTGGTCTATAGGGGGAGTACAGGTGTGAGAGCGGAAGTGGTTAAACACAACAATACATCAAAGAGAAAAATAAACGGCATAAATAAAAACACATATTGAAAGCAACGTGCTGCCATTCTAAAAAGCCTGCATATAAGCTGGAGCAATTTATGATTTCAATAAAATGTTTGTGCATGGAAATGGAATCTATAAACTGTCACTCTGTGTAAGTTAAAAGCTTTTTTTGAACTTGCGGTTGAATCAAGCCAATTCAAAATGTCATCTTTTACACACATCAAATCCAAGAACGAAAAAGAGCTCAGCAATGATTCCCCAATAGCATTTAATGGGTTGCTGAGGTTGCATGTTGCTCTGAAGAAAAACTTTAGCAAGGAAAATATGACCAGAATGGGAAGCTCAGCAATAAAGAGCTACTCAATCTGTCTCATATTGCTTACAATAAAATAGCTGTCAAATGGCAAAACATCAGGTATAGTAAAATTGTAATATGTGTCCAAAAGAGTGATATGAGATTTTAGCTTAAACATCATTATTGACTATTTATGTTCATTCCAGTACTTGTCTAGACATAATTTTCCGGGGGAAACTTTTCTCAGCTGAATAGATAAGGAATACATGGTAATAGGTAAGACAATGTATAGTTTTTAATTTTCATTCTTTTGAGGAGATTTGGCTCTGTATAGCAAGGTATTAAAAAATGTTAGAAAAATGGATTTTAATATTCTATAGAACCCCTATTTTAAAAACCCATATGGTCATTTAAACAGGTGCATTTTCTCATAATGTTGTTTAAAAAAATAATCATTTATTTTTGGGGGGAGATAATTATTCAATTTACTCTTACGGTATTATTATCCTTTATAAATAATGACATGCATTATTTCTTTATTTTAAAGGAGAAGTACAGCCAAAGCTCAGTTCCTTCTACACTTCTGTGAACCATTTTCAGCTGACAGCAGGCTGAAGCCCACTGTCGACGGACATCACAGAGCCGGTCAAGGCTGGGAAAAAATTGCGACCATATGGTTGGGATTAGGGATGAGACGAACACCCCCCGGTTCGGTTCGCAGCAGAACATGTGAACAGGCAAAAAATTTGTTCGAACACGTGAACACCATTAAAGTCTATGGGACACGAACATGAATAGTCAAAAGTGCTAATTTTAAAGGCTTATATGCATGGTATTGTCATAAAAAGTGTTTGGGGACCTGGGTCCTGCCCCAGGGGACATGTATCAATGCAAAAAAAGTTTTAAAAACAAAGCCAATTCGTTATAGCCGTGAGTACTCTAAATTACTTTTTTTCCTTTAGAAATGTCATTTTGCTCTCGGACTGTTCTAAACACGGGAAACATGTGCCACTTTACAGGCATACTATAGACAACTCCCAGGTACGAAATTTAAAGGAATATTTCACTTTTATTGTTTTTCTTTAAGCATTATTAAAATCACTGCTCCTAAAAAAACATCCGGTTTTAAAACTTTTTTTTGCATTGATACATGTCCCCTGGGGCAGGACTCAGGTCCCCAAACACTTTTTATGACAATAACTTGCATATAAGCCTTTAAAATTAGCACTTTAGATTTCTCCCATAGACTTTTAAAGGGTGTTCCGTGGCTTTTGAATTTGCCGCGAACACCTCAAATTGTTCACTATTCGGCGAACAGGCGAACACCCAAAGTTCGAGTCAAACTTAGGTTCGACTCAAACATCAGGCTCATCCCTAGTTGAGATCCACCCTGATGGCTGGATCGGTACCTGGCTCAGCCACTTCGTAAGCTGGGAAGAGCTCAAGCTCCTGCCCTCTCCCCAGCCCAGCGCTCCTGAATATACCAACATTTTAGGAAAAGTAGCAACAATAACATCACAGATGCACTAGCGTGGATATCGCACAAGGGTTTTTTTGAAGTTGTAATTTTTTTGTCCTTATTCTTTTGGAAATTAAGAAATAAGAAATGAAAAAAAAATCTAACTTTTTATTTACATATTGTCACCATTACAGTACAGGGTCCTCATATAACTGGTGTGTCAGTGATCAGGGACACTGACCGGTGACAGTACGAAAAAAAATGTAATAATGTTTTCTGCTATTTATTTTTTTTTTATTACATTTTTAAAAAATGTTTATGATTTTGTTTTTGTTTTTACACATTGTGACCAGAGCAATGTAAAGTTACCATAGTAACATTGTAATACTCTAGGGAAGTGATCAGTATATTTTTTTTACACATTATGATTGCTTATACCAATGAATTTCATTGCTATAAGCAACCATTTTTTCTGAATGAAAATTATTCAATTGGTTTGTTTTGTTGTGATTAGCTGTGATTGGCCACAGCTAATCACATGGTACAGATGGGCTGTGATTGGCCTTGTTTGTATCATGTGATCACCGTGACCAATCACAGCTAACAACACAATGGTAACAATGAATGGCATGAATCAAAGCCATACATTGTTTACAATTGTCATGTGATCTGCTGTAATTGGTCACAGCAATCACATGGTACCGCCAGTGGGCCGGTACACTGATCAGTCATTGGCTGCATCCAGTGAAAACAGCCAGGGACAGATCTTGACAGCAGCATGGCCGCATGTGTGGCTCGTTCCAGATGGACGTTGTTAAAATATCAAATATCTGGAGTCCGGAGTTTCCCTTATTATTGAACTATATTTTGGATTGGTTCTTAGGAGTATGAAGTTCCCCCTCTCATATGTTCTCAACTGTTTTTCTGTATTAGACAATGTTGCAAAATGAAATTTACTGCCAAGTGATGTCTGGACTAGTTTGGCTGCACATTGGCCCTTTTCTGGCAAAGAAGAAAACATAACAATGTCCAGTCCAGAAGAACCCTTGTGTATCACTATAAGATTGATTAAGTATGACAATATGATCTAGAGGTTAGTATGACCATATGTAATGCAGAAATAATTAGTTAAAGATGCTAATATATATATATATATATATATATATATATATATATATATATATATATATATTTAGTTGCTGAGCTGCCCACCCTGAGCCGGTCTGCTGGGGGTGGGGTTGGGGGTGCAGCTGAACACAGCTATATTTTATATATATAATATACACATAGTAGCTGAGCTGCCCCCCTGAGCTGGTCTGATAATGGGGTTCAGCTGGACGCAGCTATAATATTTATATATGTACAGTAGCTGAGCCACCAACCCTGAGCTGGTCTGATAACAGGTGACACCATTTTTTCCGCACCGGGGGACACCACACCTAGTGACACCACTGCAAGTATATATTAGTAGCAGCACTTAGCAAATGTTTGTTGCTAGAAGGTAGATTTTTTTTTATTTTTTATAAATGTATGTTTATTGAAAATTTTTCTTAACAAAACAGGAAAAAAACAAACACAATACAGAGAAGCATCACTGTCATCTTATTCAAAGAAAAAGTAGCATCGTTTAGTGAATGATATAATCTGAGGAGGGAAGTAGAAAGAAGAGTAAAGTAAGGGGGAGAGGGTACACCATGGATCTTGGTGCAGCAACTGTATATTCATAGAATAAATAGTAGTAGCAGGTAGGCTGATGATTTGCGCATGAAGGGATTAGTTACCTAAAGGACATTTGATAGTATTTTAGGATAGTGATTCAGGATTAAATGAGGATCTGTCCCAAGGATCCCATATCTTTGAGAATTGAGGCAGGGAGTCCTGAATCATCGCAGTCATATGTTCCATTCTGCGTATCTCCGCTATAGTTAAGATCAGTTGGGATTGTGTGGGAGGGTCGGAAGATAACCAATGGGTATGTATTACTCTCTTGGCAGCCAAGAGAATATATGACATCAACTTCTTGGCATGTTTAGATATTCCCGGGACTGGGAGGCCTAACAAGTAATGAGTCGGGTCTTTTGGGAAGTCCATCTCCAACACAGATTGAAGCACTGACTGGACCGAGGACCTGAATGGCAAAATTAATGGGCATTCCCAGAAGATATGGTAGTGTGTTCCCACATCCTGTAGACATCTCCAGCATTTCTGGGATACAGAGGGATCATATTTATGTATAACCTCTGGGGTCCTGTACCAGAACATGAGGACCTTGTAGGCTGTCTCTCTCTGCTCCACGCATCTGGAAACCTTAGATATGGAAGTCCAGATCTCCTGCCATTGAGGGAGGGATATAGGGGATGGGAGTGCCTTGGTCCATCTCCACATATATACATGAGAGTCTAATGTGGGTAGTTTTGAGTCATGAAGGATCTTATATATAGAGGATATGAGGCCAGGCTGATATAGGCCTTGGGCACATAAAAGCTTCAAAGGCATTGGGTTTTTCTAAGGCCATGGCAGGTGATGCGGATTGGAAGTAGTGCTTAAATTGAAGATAAGAAAAAAAAAGCTTTTTGGGTAGGTCGAATTTGTTTTGGATATCTTGAAAGGAGAGTAGCTTGCGGGTCACAGGATGCACTATGTGGCGGAGCTGAAAAATGCCAGAGGTAGATTTTTTGTTTTTTATATTTATTTCTGCCAAAAAGAGTTTTCCCCTTCCCTACCCACAACATATGCAGCTGCATACTTACACATTATGATTTTTTTTTGTTTTAATCAATAAAAACACAAAAAATACACAAAAAACAGAAAAAATACACAAAAAAATGAAAAAATACACAAAAAACACAAAAAATACATTACAGACAAACTCTGCATACAATCCAGATACATATACCAACAAATAAAACCGCCCACAAAAAAAAAAAGGCTTGCTTCATTAAGATCAATGCTGTCATCTTTCCAGCTGCGTCTTCTGGGTCCAGCTCCTTCCTTCTTTAGTTATTGGATGGCCATTGAAGAGCCACCTCCTGCTCATACTTATACATACTTATACCAATACTTTTTTGTAACGTTAACCCTTTCGAGTCCTAAAGTAATCAAAGCCTTCATGGTGAGACCACCAAATTATGACGTTTTGCTATGCAACAGTTTACCCAACAATAACATTTTAACCACTTTGCACACTTAAAAGGATTCAAACCCTTTTCTAGAACTTATGGGGCCTTCATTTTGTCTAGGTTGTTTTCAAAAACACAGTAACTATATTTTTTTTATACATATACTATTCCAAATATTTCATTCAATTATTTTATCCTATTAACCTGAGTACAAGGACCCGGGATGTGTGTAGGTTTTAATCTACATTTAGAACGGCATGGTATGTACTGTAAGTGCATACAGTAAGCTTTATATGGTTAGATATTAGACATTTCCAGTACAATGGCTTTAATTCACTGACTGGCTTGAGACCATGATAATATACAGTCAGGGTACTGGGAATGGATTAAGCATAATAATTAGACTGTTGTTCTAGTATATTGCAATTGTTTGTAGGCCAAAAACTGTGTGCATTGGCAAAAATACTCAAAATTATAGGGCTGAGTTCACACAAGTGCAGCTTTGTTACTTGCCACTGTAGCCTGCCACCAGATGCAGCTTTGTTACTTGCCATTGTAGCCTGCCACCAGATGCAGCTTTGTTACTTGCCATTGAAGCCTGCCACCAGATGCAGCTTTGTTACTTTTCCACTGTAGCCTGCCACCATATGCAGCTTTGTTACTTTTCCACTGAAGCCTGCCACCAGATGCAGCTTTCTTACTTGCCACTGTAGCATGCCACCAGATGCAGCTTTGTTACTTTTCCACTGTAGCCTGCCACCAGATGCAGCTTTGTTACTTGCCACTGTAGCATGCCACCAAAAAACAGCTTTGTTACTTGTCACTGTAGCCTGCCACCAGATGCAGCTTTGTTAAATGCCACTGTAGCCTGCCACCAGATGCAGCTGTGTTACTTGTCACGGTAGCCTGCCACCAGATGCAACTTTTTTTACTTGCCACTGTAGCCTATCACCAGATGCAGCTTTGTTACTTGCCACCGTAGCATGCCACCAGATACAGCTTTGTTACTTGCCACTGTAGCTTGCCACCAGATGCACCTTTGTTACTTGCCACTGTAGCCTGCCACCAGATGCACCTTTGTTACATGCCACTGTAGCCTGCCACCAGATGCAGCTTTGTTACTTGTCATGGTAGCCTGCCACCAGATGCAGCTTTTTTTTTTACTTGCCACTGTAGCCTATCACCAGATGCAGCTTTGTTACTTGCCACTGTAGCCTGCCACAAGATGCAGCTTTGTTACTTGCGACGGTAGCCTGCGACAAGATGCAGCTTTGTTACTTGCCACTGTAGCCTGTCACCAGATGCAGCTTTGTTACTTGCCACGGTAGCCTGCCACCAGATGCAGCTTTTTTTTATCTGCCACTGTAGCTTATCACCAGATGCAGCTTTGTTACTTGCCACTGTAGCCCACCACCAGATACAGCTTTGTTACTTGCCACTGTAGCCCGCCACCAGATGCAGCTTTGTTACTTGCTGGTCCAATTTACCTGCCCAGGTTACTGAATTTGTTAAATATCTCTTAGTTCTAAACTGGTGAGATTATATTATATGTACTAATTTTCAATATACAAACGCCTGTGACAATTCAATATTTGTGGGGTGGCCATAAACGTGTGCATTCAATCCGTGTTTTTCTGGCAGGCCAGCATCCTGTATATTTTAATCTATAATGAATGGCCATGAAAATTGTCTATCATGGAAAGAAACCACTAATCCAGCATTTTCTAAAAGGAATTTAATGGCACATTTTGCAATAATTACTATCAGTGTTAATGTTTGCGGTAAGTAATTTATGTGACAATTTTTCAATAAATTTCTTTATCTTAATGTACTACAAGTCACTTAATCTACATTAACATAATGCATTTAAAGGCGCTAAAAACATTATTACATTGCATAAACTAAAAGCATTACCAATGAAACTTTAAATCACTTGTAACTTTACTGCATTGTCCAAGACAGATAAGCAGTTTAAAAGAGCTATTTGAAGTGTTATATCATATGAATTAGAATGAAATTCGACACATAGAAAAAATAGAACTTTCATAATATATCTGTGGAATCAGACCACGAGTTAAGCTGGCATTAAATTTTAATTTACATCAAGAAATCACATAGCTTTGCTTTCAGCTGGGGAGATCATGGCCTGTTGTAGATAACACCATGTTTCAATATGTGTAAATGCATTAAAATGTTCACAAAGAAAGGAACTGAGCATTAAGAGGGCCCATGTTTAAAATTCAAATTATATGGGGATGTATTAGTGTATCCAAATCACATTATTATATAATCTATTATTATTTTTATTATTATCACCACTGTAAATAATGTATTCTTTATTGTGTTGTATTTATTTAGCTACTGCTTCTGAGCTTTTCCCTTGGGGTACATCAATCATCATGCTGGCCTGGCCGACACTACCTAATGATATTGCAATGCTTACAGACTTACATACATTCTCTTGCATTGGGTATGATTAGGAACCTCCACGTAAAGTGTTTACTTTCCGTAGCCCAAAATTAGGGGAAAGTTTACCCTTTGGTCCATGACCCCAATGGTTGAGTACACCATAACATAAACAGATAATTAATGTATTCTCCTTCTGTCAGTCTGCTGCATGTTGTTCACTGTTTGTGAACAATATTCCAATGTATTATCTAAATATCAATCCAGGAGTATAAATCATATGGTCATTTTTAGAATAGGCAGATTCACTGGTTGGACTATGGCAGCAAAGGTTCATAACAGCAATTCATAAAAATCTGATTTCTTTGATACATGAATGGAGATTATTTCATCTTTCTGTAGCACATTTTCTTTGAACAGCTAGTTTTACCTTAATACAAATTGCAGACATGAGGCTCTTTCCTGCTGCTAAGGGAAGAGCTATATAGTTTTATAACATGAATAGAAAAGTACACAACACCCAGAATTACACTGCTGCTAACATAACATTTGTATTCATTTTGTGGTGAAGGTAGCAGACATTTACTATAATATGGCATATTTATGGGAAGGAACACACTGCAGTTCACCTGCTACCATAACATCAAAATATTTTATGAGGTTTAAAGCTACTTTAAAAGCATTCCGATTGTTTAGATTTACATTTCCATCTTAGCTTCATTATTTATTTCTAGCTAGCTCTGAATGTTCCTCCTGAAAAGTTTCCAGTACCCCGGATCTTTCATGACCACTAATTTAGAGAATGGTGCTTTGTTAGCCAATAGAATAGAGAGAACAATGATGAAGTGAATCTGATACCACTCAAACAGTAGCTAACTGAAATTAAAAAGTGTAGTCTTTCAGTACCACTCGGATCTCTTTCTCTATTTGGCTTACATTCTTTTTTTAAAGTAAACATCTACTCAGGAAAGATTAAAAGAACTTGAATCAGCATAGAATTGTTGGTTCCTGAACATACATTTGCTTTGTATATAGTGTTCTTAAATACTCTAACCAACTCTGAAGAAAGAGTTCATGTTTTATGCTAGTAGATTAAGGTAGTGCCTGCACTGCATTAGTGGATATGGGTGCATTCTTAAAGCCGAACTCCAGTTAAGCAACTAAATAAATAGTTTTATCAATAAATAAGAACTGGTTTGCCTGTCAAATGATTTGCACTTATATTCAGCTAGTCTTGTGATCAAGGTGCCAGACAGCACCTCCATGTCTGAAACCTCACTTTTCCCATTAGAGTTATACAGCCTGTATATGATTCTCTCCAACTGTCAGGGCTGGGCTCAGCCCTTCCTTCCCTGAGCTGGCCGCGCAGCTGTCGGCTAATTGCCAGCTCCTATCTCTCCACAGTGACTCACCTGTTGATGATATCCTGCTCGTCAGTCCTGCCTATTTAAGCCGTCCAATCCAAATGATCTCTGCTAGGGATGAGCTTTATGTTCGAGTCGAACTCATGTTCGACTCGAACATTGGCTGTTCACCAGTTCGCCAAACAATTTGGGGTGTTTGCGGCAAATTCGAAAGCCGTGGAACACCCTTTAAAAGTCTATGGGAGAAATCAAAAGTGCTAATTTTAAAGGCTTATATGCATGGTATTGTCATAAAAAGTGTTTCGGGACCTGGGTCCTGCCCCAGGGGACATGTATCAATGCAAAAAAAAGTTTTAAAAACTGCTGTTTTTCGGGAGCAGTGATTTTAATAATGCTTAAAGTGAAACAATAAAAGTGTAATATTCCTTTAAATTTCGTACCTGGGGGGTGTCTATAGTATGCCTTTAAAGGGGCGCATGTTTCCTGTGTTTAGAACAGTCTGACAGCAAAATTAAATTTCTAAAGGAAAAAAACTCATTTAAAACTACTCGCGGCTACAATGAATTGTCGGGTCCGACAATACACATAACAGTTCTTTGATAAAAACGGCATGGGGATTTCCCCACAGGGGAACCCCGAACCAAAAAAAAAAAAAAATGTGTGGGGATCCTCCTAAATTTCATATCAGACCCTTCAGGTCTGGTATGGATATTAACGGGAACACTGCGCCAAAATGTAAAAAAAAAAAATGGCGTGGGGGTCCCCCTCAAAATCCATACCAGACCCTTCAGATCTGGTATGGATTTTAAGGGGAACCCTGCACCAAAATCCTTAAAAAAATGGCATGGGGTCCCCCCAAAAATCCATACCAGACCCTTATCCAAGCACGCAACCTGGCAGGCCGCAGGAAAAGAGGGGGGTGAGAGAGCGCCCCCCCCTCCTGAACCAAAACAGGCCACATGCCCTCAACGTTGGGAGGGTGCTTTGAGGTAGCCCCTCAAAGCACCTTGTCCCCATGTTGATGGGGAGAAGGGCCTTGTCCCCACAACCCTTGCCCAATGGTTGTGGGGGTCTGCGGGTGGGGGGCTTATCGGAATCTGGAATCCGCCCCCCCGTGTGAATTGGTAATGGGGTACAAATGTACCCTTACCATTTCACAAAGAAAAGTGACAAAAAGGTTGAAGTTACAAAGGAGAAGGAGGAGAAGTTACAATTTGGGATGAGCCACAACTATTTTTGGTAGGGTGGAACCTACTATTTACAGGATAAAGGGGTTACCATGGGGGTCAAATTTATACCCAGCATGGCCTACCTCTTTTTGGCAAATGGGAGGAGGATGTCGTCTTTTCTATCCAGAGACCAAAATTGGTACTCTGGAAAAGATATATAAACAACATCCTCCTTATTTGGAATGGGAGTGCAGACTCCCTGGATTCATTTATAGCAGTCTTAAACTGGCGGCCCTCCAGCTGCAAAACTACAAGTCCCATGAGGCATGCAAGGCTGACAGTTACAAGCATGACTCCACAGGCAGAGGCATGATGGGAGTTGTAGTTTTGCAACAGCTGGAGGGCCAGTTTGAGACCCCTGCCGTAAAGCCATAAAGTCAGTCCTGTACAAATACACTTTTTGGACTTAACCATATCAGTAGTGGAAGGTAGGTTTTAGACTTCCACATATTTTAACAGTCTGTTGTAAATATTTACAACAGACTGTAATGCATTTATACCAATGGGTTCAAGGCATCATCCTTCCTGGCGCTCTTCTGTTTCTAAGAGCCAATCAATGCCAGTGTAATTGCATCACCACTGATGACTATTTTTCCAAAGTGCTACTGATGAGGCAGAGTTTTGTGGAAAAAGGATATGAGGAAGTCACATTGGATCAGGTGATTCATACTGTTGGCAGCTTGGACAGAGGAGATTTGATTGGTCAGAGCAGTCAGTCTTCCTAAGGTTCCAACAATCATGATCTTTCTTTTATTACAACTTTCTCAGTATAACACCAAAGGATTATAAAAAACATTGAAACATTTAAAAAAATGTTGGGTCCATTATAGCCTAAGAATCCTTCCCCTGGTTTTTAGAGGCGCAACTTCATTGAGGAATCTGATTGCTCCCAATGTAATTGACCCTCCTAAAAGATCTACCTTTTTCCATAATATGAAAGGTTTCCATTTTTGTAAAAGATGAAGCGTGTCTTGGAATGATTTTATCAGGGAATGTAAACTGTTACAATTTAGTTCGACCCAAACTTCACATTTGTATGCTATATGATCATCCATCTCCTGTCACATTAAGAATGTAGTTTATATGCTTCAATGCCCATGTGGATAACAACATGTGGGCTGTACCATCAAGGAATTACACATCAGGTTAGAGGAACACATAGAAAATATTAAACACGATTTTCAGGGATACATTGTTTCTAAACACTATACCCAAAGACACAATGAAAAGCCTGTTGTTACAATCTTCTTGGTGATTGACAAAAACAATCCCTATTGGAGAGGACTAAATGCATGTAGGGATATCTCCTGTCTCGAGACCAGGTGGATTTATGATTTGAAGTGTTTCACACCATTTGGTCTCATTATAGAATGGGACATTAACTGTTTCATCATTATTAACTGAGATAGTTTGTATTCTCACTAATATTAAGAATACTATTACATCCACTCACCCATACACTCCTGCCTTTTGACGAGTTTCAGTGGAAACATCAGATTCCTAAACAAATTTTTTACTCTTATTTTCAAATCAAACACTACTTCCACTCCAAATCTCCCACTCTCACCCTAGATAAGCCCACCCCCTTTGAACTCATTTGTTCTCAGGGCCCATAACAAACCCACCTTATTTCGGACATCTAGCGATACTTACAAGAAGCCTCCTCACTCACTGACATGTACCACTCCTACATTGAAAAAATGGTCCCAGATTGTCAAGAGATCTATATCTGTCCCTCAATGGCAAAAGATATGAGAAACTGCTTCCAAATCTTCACGATGCGTGGAGCAAAGGGAGACAACCTATAAAATACTGCTGTTTTGGTACAGAACTCCAGAGATCTTGCACACATATGATCCCGAGGTTCCCTGGGTGTGCTGGAGATGCTGGGAGGACATTGGATCCCATTTTCATATATTTTGGAAATGTCCCACTATTCAACCCTTTTTGTCCTCTATTCACACTCTCTTACAAAATCTTATTGAAATTGATCTCCCTTTAGACCCGATTCAATTTCTCCTGGGACTCCCGTTTCCCGTAGTCTCCAAGCATACTCAAACACTAGCTAGTTTTATTCTTCTGGCTGCAAAATGGGCTATACCTCTAAGGTTGTTGTCTCTCTCCCCACCCACCCTTCCACAGGCATTACAAATATTGGAACAGATCCGCAGAATGGAATACCTTACAGCAACTGTTCATGACACACTTCTTCAATTTTCGAAGGTTTGGGATTTGTGGGACCACTCAGAGCTTAATCCTGGTGCTACTCTATTGTTTCCCGGCATTACAATTCCCTCTTAACTACCTTAGACCCGCGCTATAGCCAAATGACGGCTACAGCGCGGATCTATTGTGCCGGGACGACGTCTATTGACGTCGTCCCGGACACGAGCTGCCTGCGCGCCCCCTGAAGGGCGCGCGCGGCACGCTCTGTGACCAGCGAGTCTGTGAGACTCGCTGGATCACAGATCCGAGTAAGGGGTCGGTCCCGACCCCTTACCATGTGATCAGCTGTCAGCCAATGATAGCTGATCATGTGATAACAGAGACGGTAATCGGCTGACAGCGCGAGGAGAAAAAAAAAAAAAGCCGATCACCGGCGGCAGTGAGAGGGACATCAGTCCCTCTCACTGCAATGTGCCCAATCAATTGTGCCCACCTTTGCCCCATTAAAGTGCCCCTACCAGTGCCCACACTGCCATCTCTCAGTGCCCACAGTGCCATCTCTCAGTGCCCACAGTGCCAGTGCTGCACATCAGTGTCACCTGCCAGTGCTCATCTGTGTCACCTACCAGTGCTCATCTGTGTCACCTACCAGTGCCCATCAGTGCCCATCAGTGCCACCTATCAGTGCCCATCAGTGCTCATCAGTGCCACCCATCAGTGCCCATCAGTGTCATCCATCAGTGCCCATCGGTGCCACCCATCCGTGCTACCCATCCGTGCCACCCATCCGTGCCACCCATCCGTGCCCATCAGTGCCATCTTTGCTGTCCCCATCAGTACCGACTTATCTGTCCCCACCAGTGCAGCCTATCAGTGCCCACCAGTGCAGCCTATCAGTGCCCACCAGTGCAGCCTATCAGTGCCCACCTGTGCTGCCTCATCAGCGCATATCAATGAAGCAGAAAAATTACCTGTTTGCAAAATTTTATAACAAACTATTAAACATGATTTTTTTTTTTTTTTTTTTAATTTTCCATCTTTTTTTGTTTGTTTAGCAAAAAATAAAAACCCCAGCTGTGATTAAATACCACCAAAAGTAAGCTCTATTTGTGGGAAAAAAATGATAAAAATTTCATTTGGGTACAGCGTTGTATGACTGCGCAATTGTCATTCAAAGTGTGTCAGCGCCAAAAGCTGAAAATTGGTCTGGTCACGAGGGGGGTTTAAGTGCAAAGTAATCAGGTGGCTAAAAGTATAAATTAAATGCTTTCACTTTTCAACTCTGCTAACATACCCTTTTAAGGATTCCATGGTGCCCCCTCTCCCCCCCTTTGTAGGTGGGACTCCCATGGGGTGCCTTTGTCTGGTATAGACACTCCTGAGACCCCACTAAGCTTAGACCTGGTGAGCAATAATTGTTATGTGCTTCATAAATTGGTTGTTTGTATCATGTTATGATAAATGTTTGATATTTCCTTTTCTTATTGTAATATGATATCTTTCAATAAAAATACAATTTAAAAAAAAGAATACTATTGGCCTCTTTTTATACCTCCCCTTTCCACCCTCCTCTCTCGTTCACTTTTTTCTGGGTTAATGAGTATTTTTTAATTTTTTCTGGATTCATGAGTATCGTTAAAAATATCTGAGGGCATATTTACACGTGGAACTTGAAAATAAATTTTTAATCATTTTAATAGTGTTTTTATGAGAATGCTACTACATAGAATAGCGAACATATTACAACGCACACATTCAAGAATGACATTTCCTGCAGGGCTAGTTAAAAACACCTGAACATATTCAAAAAATACGGGGGTTTGGTCACACTATATGGTTATATTGGGCTAAGCCCACTTACTGCGACAAAGTACCCTGAATTAGTGGGTCCTACCCTAGTAATAGAATGGAAGATCCTGTGTTTCAACCATGGGAGCCAAATCCCTTCAGTTCTCCCACATAAAGGAGTTTGGCTCCCATGGTTGAGACACAGGATCTTCCAATCTATTACTAGGATAGGACCCACTAATTCGGGGTACTTTGTCGCAGTAAGTGAGCTTAGCACTATATAACCATATAGTGTGACCAAACCCCCGTACTTTTTGAATATGTTCAGGTGTTTTTAACTAGCCCTGCAGGAAATGTCATTCTTGAATGTGTGCGCTGTAATATGTTCGCTATTGTTTGTTGGTCTTATGGCAGCACCATCTTGAATTTAAACGCATTGGTGAGTGCTTCCCAAATATGTTTTTGTATGCTACTACATACACTCTTGCAAGTTTATGGAATATTTTTACTGGAATGTATTTATATTTTAAATTTTTATTTATTCATTTTTATTTTAGTAAATACAGTTTAGTTTGTTGTTTTAACTTATTTTGTAAAACATAGAGAGGACTGCATAAGTGCTTTTTATATCTGTTTTTTTTTATGGATTAATGGATGCATATAAATGCATATAAAAGCAAAGGAGAAGGCCTTCAAAAAATATAAGGCTGAGGGGTCATCATCAGCATTTCAACTTTACAAAGTATGCAATAAGAAATGTAAGGGTGCAATCAGGGAGGCTAATGCCTCGTACACACGATCGGACTTTCCCGCGGGAATGTCTGCCGAACTGGAGTCCGTCAGACAATCCGCCCATGAGTGGGCGTCGGCGGAATTTTTCCCGCCAAAAGTCCGGCGGACTAAGTTTTAAGTTTTTTTTTTTAATTGTCCACTGGACTCGGCAGTCCAGCGGACAATCCCGCGGTCTGTATGCTAGTCCGCCGGACTTTTGGAAATGAACGGACTTGCCGATCATCGGAAAATCCGTTCATTTAGAACGTGACTTCAGGTAGACGGGGCTAGCGAAGGCAGTGAATGCCGCCACACTAGCCCTGTCACCTGGTATGGATTTAAAGGGAATCCCCACGCCGAAAAAACGGAGTCCATCTCAGAATCCATCTCAGACCCTTATCCGAGCACGTAGCCCGGCCGGCCAGGAAAGGGGTGGGGACGAGCGAGCACCCCCCCCTCCTGAGCCGTACCAGGCCGCATGCCCTCAACATGGGGGGTGCCCTGGGGAAAGGGGGGCCGTGCGGCCCCCCCACCCCAAAGCACCTTGTCCCCATGTTGATGAGGACAAGGGCCTCTTCCCGACAACCCTGGCCGTTGGTTGTCGGGGTCTGCCGCCGGGGGGCTTATCGGAATCCGGGAGCCCCCTTTAATAAGGGGGCCCCCAGATCCCGGCCCCCCCACCCTATGTGAATGAGTATGGGGTACGATGTACCCCTACCCATTCACCTAAGGTGTAAAAGTGTCAATAAAAAAAACACCCAATTTTTTTAAAATATTTTATTGCACTGCTCCGGGGGTCTTCTTCCGTCTTGGGGGGTCTTCTCTCCGGACTCCTCCGCTCTTTTACCTAGCTCTTTTACCGAGCGGAGGAGCCCAGCTTTCTTCTTTGTCGCCGCCGCCGTCGTCTGGGGGTCTCGATCCGCCTTCGGGGGTCTTCCGGGGTCTCTTCTGTTCTTGCCGCTGTGGCCGCTTTCTGCGCCGCCGCCGACGTCTTCTTCTTCTTCGGGGTCCCGCCGGAAAGTCTGATCGTGTGTACGAGGCATAAGATAGAACACAAAGGCACATTGCGGAGGAGAGTAAAGAAAATCCCAAGAAATTATTTAAGTATTTAAATAGTAAAAGAGGGGGGTCAGATCATATTGGCTCCATAACGAATGATGAAGGGAATCTGGTCACAAAGGATGGAGAGATGGCGAAGGTATTGAATTTATTCTTCTCCTCAGTCTTAATGAGGGAAACTGAGGCTTCAGTAACCAAAACTGCAAGGTTTATCACCATGACACATCACAGGAAGCACCCTCATGGCTAACAGAGGATAGAATTAGGGATATACTTTAAAACCTTAAAATTAAAAAGTCACCAGGACCAGATGGCTTGCACCCGAACTCAGTCAAGTAATTACCAGACCATTGCTCCTAATTTTTACAAACACTTCCAGTCTACTAACTGGAATTTTACCAGCTGATTGGAGAAAAGCCAAGACTTGTGGCACCAATATTTAAAAAAGGACCAAGATATATCCTTGGGAACTACAGACCAGTTAGCCCAATGTCAATAGTTTGCAAGCTCACGGAGGGAATGATAAGGGACTATATACAAGATTTTAATAATGAAAATGGTATCACTAGCAGTAATCAGCATGGATTTGTGAAGAATTGTTCTTGCCAAACCAATCCATTAACCTTCTATGAGGAGATGAGCAGCCATCTAGATAAAGGAAAGCCCGTAGACATGGTTATCTGGATTTTGCAAAGGCATTTGATACAGTTCCCCATAAACGTTTACTGTGCAAACTAAGGTCTGTCAGCATGGACCAAAGGGTGAGTAGATGGATTTAAAACTGGCTACAGGGGTGAGTTTAGAGGGTAGTGATAAATGGGGAGTACTCGGAATGATCCAGTGTGGAAAGTGGGGTTCCCCAGGGTTCTGTTCTGGGACCAATCCTATTTATTTATTCATAAATGAACGGGAGGATGGGATAAACAGCTCAATCTTGGTATTTGCAAGCAAAGCCAACAGAATATTGGCATGCATTAGAAAGGGGATTAACTCCAGAGATAAAACGATATTTCTCCAACTCTACAAGACTCTGGTCCGGCCACACCTGGAGTATGCCGTCCAGTTCTGGACACCAGTCCTCAGGAAGGATGTGCTTAAACTAGAGAGAGTCCAGCGAAGGGCAACAAAGCTAATAAAGGCACTGGAGGACGTTAGTTATTAGGAAAGATTATGAGCATTGAACTTATTCTCTCTGGAGATGAGACGTTTGAGAGGGGATATGATTTCAATGTACAAATACCGTACTGGTGATCCCAGAATAGGGATAAAACTTTTCTGCGAAAGGTAAATTAAAAAGACAAGCAGCCATTATTATTTTTGCCCACAAGATGACGCCCGACATGTGTCATCAATATGATCCTGTCGCTTTTTATGTAGTGAATACTTTGGATGCTGTGTTATTAGCAGATTGAGTTTTCGCCATGGGGGTGCTTGACATGTGTTTAGAGTATAGACACTGTCACACTGGGAAAGTTCTTACAAGATAATGTCAACCAGATATTGGGCCTGAGTTGTTTAATCCAAACAGGCTGCGATTCTTGCTACATAGACATGTATAAATGGAGAATAGTGGTGGTATGTGTGTCCCGTGCCCCTGATGACATCACGTACGATGAAATGTGTTCGGCGGAGCCAGAAGACACGCTACTGCGCCTGTGCGAACTAGTCATGGCCATCTTGGTTTTGGGTACTATCCATGTGATATAAATTGTTTGTACACTACCTACCCATTGTAAGTGCATTTACCTTATTATGTGTAACTACTAATAGTAATAGTTGTCTCCTACTATATTGTAACATACCGTATATAATGTTCTGGATTTTCACAATGGATTGCATCCATTTGTTGGCTATCATGTTGTAAACAGTGGACAACTAAGTGAAGATGTGTAGATCAGCCTATCCTCTTTCCAATTTTGGATGCATTTATATATTTTGTATCTGACTATAGTTGATAATATATGTATAGCGCCACCCCTGAAGGAGCCGCTTAGTGATTTTTGGGTACTCTGTTCTGCGCATTAACTCCAAGAATGGCCTCAGCCCCTTTGGCACACCTGGTTAGATATAAAATCACTACAAACACTTTCAAGAATACAAGTAGAAAACCAGACAAACCTGGTAGTGATAAATAGGTTGGTAAATTATCATGGAAAGAAATGTGGAATCTTACAGCACTGTTAAACCTTGCTGCAGAGTATCAATACAATAGAAATGACAACATATAATATTTAGCAACTGTAAATATAGAAAACAAAGCACAATAATCTTTATGTCCATTGCATGGGCGCTGGGAGGGAGGAGATAGGGCTTGTCAACTTCTTAGCTCCTTCTGGTCTACAATCACCATTATAAGTAACAACACAAAAAAAATGAAGACATTGGTTAACAGGTACAGTAAGCACAGTTACGTAACTTTAGAGGTCCTGGGGTGAATGAGTATTAGTACCTTCTGCTAGCAAATGTTGGGGCCCTTTGTAAAGATAGTAGGTTTAATCAAGCAAAATGGAGATGGTAATCATCTAGGACAGGGGTCTCAAACTGGCGGCCCTCCAGCTGTTGCGAAACTACAAGTCCCATTATGCCTCTGCCTGTGGGAGTCATGCTTGTAAGCCTTTCAGCCTTGCAATGCCTCATGGGACTTGTAGTTTTGCAACAGCTGGAGGGCCGCTAGTTTGAGACCCCTGATCTAGGATATTCGGTTAGGTAGTGGCTAAAGGTGGCAGCTCCAAACAATCATCCTCTGACACTAGAAAGAGAAATAGGTGTCTGCATGTAGTGTCTGTACTGTGTTAAGAAGGATGTTTGGGTTTACACCCGCTCAACAATTCTCTGTGCGATGACACAATGGAGATTCCCAATGCTGGATCAGGCTTCTAACAATGTTGTAAGTCTTTAGATTGCCTCTGGTCGGCCGATCAGCATGGCTGGTAGCTAAATTGGAAAGGTGACCAGACAGCGGCCAACTGGGCACCTGGATAACAAAATACGTAAAAAGGAAATCAAGGACGCAAAAATTCAAAATGAATGACAGATTGCAAAATATAATAGGACAAACCCCCAAAAATTCTTAAAATATATTAATAGCAACATGACAGGGATCTACTACTCCCAGTGATCAGAAGCAGTAATCTCTGTCATGTTCTAGTGAGCCCATCCCCCCTACAGTTAGAACACACTGATGGAACACAGTTAACCCCTTGATTGCCCCTAGTGTTTAACCCCTTCCCTGCCAGTGACATTTACTTAGTAATCAGTGCATTTTTACAGCACAGATCGCTGTATAAATGTTGATGGTCCCAAAATAGTGTCAAAAGTGTCTGATCTGTCCGCCACAATGTCGCAGTCATGATAAAAAAAATCGCAGATCGCCGCCATTTCTAATAAAGAAAAATTTATAATAAAAATACCATAAATCTATCCCCTATTTTGTAGATGCGATAACTTTTGCACAAACCAATTAATATACGTTTATTGTGTTTTTTTTTACCAGACATATGTAGAAGAATACATATTGGCCTAAACTGAGAAATATATTTTTAAAATTTTTTGGGGGATATTTATTATAGCAAAAAGTAAATAATATTGCTTTTTTTCAAAATTGGCACTCTTTTTTTGTTTATAGCGCAAAAAAATAAAAACTGGAGAGGTGCTCAAATACCACCAAAAGAAATCTCTATTTGTGGGAAAAAAAGGACGTCAACTTTGTTTGGATAGAACGTCGCACGACCACACAATTGTCAGTGCCGTATCGCAAAGAAAAGGCTTTGTCAGGAAGAGGGTAAATCCTTCCGGGGCTGAAGTGGTTAACTGGCAAGCCTATAAATAGTGCAATTTCTTTAGTAGGGCAGCTTCTCATTCTAGCAATGTCTCTAATGGTGGACATACACATAACAATTTTATTGAACAATTCTTCACAGAATCAGATAATATGATCTGATCTATGGATTATTGAAAAGACTCATACTGCAATTTTTTGTGATTTTGAGCAAATCTGATCAATTTAATCAAAATATTTCTGATAGATTAGGGAAAAGAATCCAATTGTAGAAAAGCAGATAATTCAATATGATCATCAAGTGTATGGTGTATTGAACTATTTTTTCGATCTTGTGATTGCATTTTCAAGTAAATCTATTGACAATGTGATCAGAACTGCAACTGTTCCATGTATGACCAGCATCAAACTCTCTCAGTCTCGCTACATGACAATTCATCTGTATAGTAGCTAACAGGGAAACTTCTATAACATGGCAGTTTCTTTAGTAGTATACCGTAATTTTGCTATCATGACAGCTTCTTTATTTGCCAGTCCCTCTAGTGGGACAGTGTCTTCTAATAGCAGTCTAGTTTTAACACTGCAGTGTTTTTCCACTGGGGTGTTGTATAATGTGGCTGTTTTGATGTGATAAGGCAGTGTTTCTAAAAAAAGCATCTTACATGTCAGTCTCTGTGAAAACATATCAGTCTCAAATGGACATTGATTTAAATTGGGTGTTTATTTAAATGAAACTGTGCAAAGATAGGTTAATAAAAATGTACTGTAAAATTCATACTAACCTCCATGGTATATTTTTATTGCTTCTTTGAAAGCTGTGCACATATTAATTTAATGAAGTAGCACATCAATTGATCAGGGTATTCCATTTAGCTGGTGCATTTTATTGATTGTATTTGGGGAGTCTATTTTTAATCTACAGCAGTGTATGGCAACATGTATTTTAACAACATCTTGTGTTGTCTATGCATTGAAGAAAGCCAGCTCACAGCTATACTTACATTGTATATAGTATAGAGTGTACATGATATTATATAATATTGTATATAAATTAATTAAGTATTTACACATTTCCAGATTCTTGTTTACGGAGCTCAATATCTCAAGATCAGATGTTTACATACACAGCTGAATATAGGTACAGCCTACCCCTCCCTGTTTGCTAGAAAACCCATAATGCTTTGTAAAACCAGGGGTCTAGTTGACAACTAAGTGTAGCTTTGGTTTAAAACTATTTAACTTATGCCCTCCCCCAGACCACTACTAGTTAAATGGGATCATGCACAAACATTCAGCAAAGAACTCATGGTACAAAATGTATGTTTTGTAAACATTAAAGTGATATTAAAGGCAAGTTTTTTTTTTCAATATTAACCATGTCATACTTACCTGCTCTGCGCAGTGGTTTTGAACAGAACAGCCCTGATCCTCTTCTTCTTGAGTTCCCTGCTGGCACTCCTGGCTCTTCCCTAGTGCCAAATGCCCTACAGCAAGCAGCTTGCTCTGGGGGCACCCAAGTAGACTCACTCCCGAGCCGCAGCTCTGTGTGTCCATTCACACACAAAGCCATGGCTCTGCTTTGCCCCCTCTCTCTCCTCATTGGCTCACTGGCTGTAATTTATAGTCAATGAAGAGGGAGAGTCCCCAGAGAGCTCTTGTGCACATTCCTGGATTGTGATGGGGCTCAGGTAAGTATTAGGGGGGCTGGGAGGACTGCTGCACAAAGAAGGTTTTTTACCTTCATACATAGAACCACTTTAACTGAAACACTTGTTGTGCAGAAATAGAAATAGTATACACTATAAAATAGAAATAAAGGAATGAGGTTCAGGTTCATTGCTATTATGAGTTCACAGCAAATCTCTCAGGTTCAAAACTCACTGTCAAGCAATTTGAGTGCAAGTTCACCCTTGGCAAATTTTTAGAAATAGTACAGAAAAAACACAAACATTTGCAACAAAAATGTTTCAGCTTACAGTGTATCTAAAGCTAACACTTTAATGAGGTTCAGGTTCATTGCTATCATGAGTTCACAGCAAATTCTGCAGGTTCAAAATTCTCAGTCTAAGTACATTTGAGTACAAGTTCAACCTTGGCAATTTTTTAAACCATAATACACTGCATGACTTTTGAACCATGGCCCGCAAATTAGGAAATGCCAATAAAGAAGTTTTTGGATCAGCAAGTTCCCTCACTATAAGACTGGATTCACACTTTACTTATTGCATGGTGATAATGTTTATTATTATATTGTTTTTTTATTATGTATTATATTATTTCTGAGTGTTAACATGCATTGTATTAAGGCAGCCCATTCTGAAAGCTGGTATACTGAAAGCTACTGTGGGAGAGAAAAGGAGGGAATTACAAACTGCACACAGAGGGATTGCAAACTGCATTAGGGTCAACTAGGAAACTGTGATTTATTTCTGATTGCTAGCACTTTGGTGGGAAATCACCCGCTTGCTACTTTTCTTGTTCTTATTATTAAAGGCGTAATAATAATAGTGCAGTAGTTGCTGTGCAATCTTTCAAGTGCGTGTGTATTGTACTGATGCTAGCCAGTGTTTACCAATCCCATACCTGAAAATTAGATTTTGAACATTTTAGGAATAATTTGGGATACATGGATGGGAAGGAGTTCATTAAATGTAATTTTGGTCTTAAAGTGTGTTTTTTTTTTTACACTGTGGTTTGACATTTTATTAGACATATAACATACAATATGGTGTGGTACTGTAAAAAAATAAGTTTACAAACTATAAAAAAACATTTTTTTTCACTGGTCTTTTGGTATAAATTTGAGGATTTTAGCTTTATTTTTCAGACCAATCAAGTTGCTTACATACTGCCCCACGACTGTACAATATGTATAGCTATTGTCTCTCAGATAATATGCTATAATTTTGTGTTGCGAGATAAAACCATATCCAAATGAAATGTAAAGTTCGGGTCCGTACCGGACTTTAGGGTGTTCGGGTCCCGGACCCGAACCCGAACAATTGACTGTATGTTCGGGTTCGGGTCCGGTGTTCGGGGATTTAATGTTGCTTTTTATAATGTCTTTAAAAAGCGCTCGCGGCTATATGAATTGATATTCATATAGCCACGAGTGCTTTTAATACAGAGAACAGTCATTGAAGTCATTTATTTTTAAAAAGTTAGTCATAAAAAGTGTTTGGGGACCCCCGTGACGTGGGGAAAGCCATAGGGAAGTCCCCATGACGTCCCTATGCATCAGAGGGGGGCGGGGTTACCAGGTGGCCCCGCCCTCCGTTATAAAAGAACTGTCAGCCCAAGCGAAGCCTCACACACCGGGAGCCTCCCATTGCGAGGAGTGGCCCAAGAAGAGACCGACGCCCTGGAAGAAGATACCGTAGAGAAGCCTCAGAGACCGACGCCGTGGAAGAAGATACCGAAGAGAAGCCTCACCCAGCGGGAGCCTCCCATTGCGCGGAGCGGCCCAGAAGAGACACCGATGCTGGACGAGAAGGCCAAGAAGAAGTGGATCGGAGGAAGAAGAAGATGGAAGAAGAAGATGCCGAAAGGAGAAGATGAAGAAAGGAAGACCAGAAGAAAGAATATTTTAATAAAGGAATTGTCAAAGACCGTCTCCTGTCATTTTTACCATTTTTGACACTTTTTTTGGTGAAATGGTAGGGGTACTTTTGTACCCCCTTACCATTTCACACAGGGGGGGGGGGATCTGGGGGTCCCCTTGTTAAAGGGGGCTTCCAGATTCCGATAAGCCCCCCGCCCGCAGACCCCCACAACCACCGGGCACGGTTGTGGGGATGAGGCCCTTGTCCTCATCAACATGGGGACAAGGTGCTTTGGGGGGGACCCCAAAGCATCCTCCCAATGTTGAGGGCATGTGGCCTGGTACGGTTCAGGCGGGAGGGGGGGCTGCTCTCGTCCCCCCCTCTTTTCCTGCGGCCTGTCAGGTTGCGTGCTCGGATAAGGGTCTGGTATGGATTTTGAGGGGGACCTCACGCCATTTTTTTTGGCTGGGTTTCCCCTTAAAATCCATCCCAGACCTCAAGGGTCTGGGATGGATTTTGAGGGGGACCCTACGCCATTTTTTTTTTTTTTGGGCTGGGGTCCCCCTTAATATCCATCCCAGACCTGAAGGGCCTGGTTATTGAATTTGGGGGGACCCCTACGCTTTTTTTTTTTTGTTTTTTTTTATTTTTTTATCAATGACTTTTTTTTTATGAATGACTTTCAATGAATGACTGTTCTCTGTATTACGGGAGCCGACAATTCATATAGCCGCGAGTGATTTTAAATAGCTTTCTTTTCTGCAAAAATGACACTTTTTGCAAAGACAGTTCTAAGCACTGGAAACATGCGCCCCTTTACATGCATACTATACACACCCCCCAGGTACGAAATTTAAAGGAATATTACACATTTATTGTTTCACTTTAATCATTATTAAAATCACTGCTCCTAAAAAAACGTCCTTTTTTAAAAGTTTTTTTTGCATTGATACATGTCCCCTGGGGCAGGACCCAGGTCCCCAAACACTTTTTATGACTAACTTTTTAAAAATAAATGACTTCAATGACTGTTCTCTGTATTAAGAGGGACGGGAGCCAACATTTTATTATAGCCGTTCGATTCCCCATTGACTTCAATGGGGTTCGGTGTTCTGGTTCAAGTTCGGTCCCGAACCCGAACTTTTTTCTGAAGTTCGGCCGAACCTGCCGAACTCGAACATCCAGGTGTCCGCTCAACTCTACTCATTGACAACTTGGTTCTGGTAAGCAGATCGAAATTACATACATTTGGATTGTTCCCCTTTTCTTGTTCATCTTGTGCACTGAACTTGGATGGAATTTTTTCACATCATTTATTTTTTTCGTTGTTTCACGTTGTTGGTCAGATTTTGAGATGGACTTTCACATGTTTGGATAATCTCCAATCTTATTTCTACACATATTTTCAGCGCTACACTCTGGACTTTATATATTTTTAGTTTGCTTATCAACAAACTGTGTTGGCTGCTATCACTGTACACTTTTTGGAATTAGCGCAGATATTTGGTTCACCCGTTTTTTGATAGTAATTGTATATGTTATGTATGATATATGATATATATATATATATATATATATATATATATATATATATTTTATATTTATTTATTTATTTTATTTACCCTTTAAGTTTGAATTAGGCTTGATCATGTCACTCTTGGTTCCTGGTACAGTGCTCTTTAATTAACATATCATTAACAGTTATTTATAATTACCGAATTTTTAGAATTCGAATCTAGTACAGATACTGTATAACACCACCCAAAGATCATACCATGTTTGGATATGTTTTGGTAATATTGATATTGCAAAATTCTGTTCAGATTATGCTTTTGTTGCAATGCTGAAGAATGTCAGGCTGACAGACATACATTTTTTTTTAATTAATAAAAAATTAAAGACAACAGTATTTTAATGGATTTCTATTATCACAAATGTATTTGTAATTAAAAAGCATACTAAATAATTGCCACATATTTTCAACCAACATCACACATGTCTCATAATATATATTTTTCTTAATTCATGGCATGGAAGCATCAAATTATCACTAAATGAACTGATAGATACATAAAAATAATTCAAAGATTATATTCAGAATGTATGAATATTCTGGATGAGTATGTAGACACAGAAATGATTTACTAACAGTCCGTGCCCGCAAAGTTAATTTTCACATGAGACAGAGCAGTGAGTTACAACCCGCAAGGTTGCAAAATGTGATAATAGAAGTCAGCAATTGTTAAATTGATTTACTGCAGCATCATTTGCTTCAACAAGTATAGAGTGTGGTTTTATTAATTCTGCAATAAGTGCTCCCGATAAGTGATAACCTTAGTTGACCAAACAATATAGTGTTAAAGGATGAATAAAGCTTTCTTCCAAAAAACCTAGTACAGTACGCATGGAAGGAAAATCATTCTTATACAACACATGTATTATACAATATCTATATGGAATAGAATAGCTTAACAAAAATACCTAAATGAAAATCAGCATGGTTGCATTTAATAAGACAGTCACAACCCAAATTTGAAACCTTTTATAGCCATGATAACTAGAGGAGAGAAGGGTAGAACATCTGCCAGGTCTTTTCTGAATGTGTCCCTACTGGGATAATAATAATAATGATAATTCAGCCATACAAACTGTATGGCTAAATTCACAACGCATTCGGACCAAACTCGTACAGGCCCCTATTTTTGTCTGCACTGGAATCGGATTGCATAGGTGATTACACCCATGCCATCCGATTATACAAATCATGCTGCATTTTGCAAACTGATTGCGGGGGGTCGTTAACTTAACATATACTCCGCAGTCAGTTTGCATTAACAATAATACAAAGTAGCAGCACTGACCAAAACGTGACCAAATAAGTGTAAAAATGAAAAATAGAAAATGAATTAGTCCAAATCAATGGTTGTGTACAAATGACGTAAGTAGTAAATAAACAGTCCATAAATAGCACATAAAGTGAGTGCTATTTATGACTGTTTATTTACTACTTACGTCATTTGTACACAACCATTGATTTGGACTAATTCATTTTTTATTTTTTATTTTTACACTTATTTGGTCACGTTTTGGTCAGCACTGCTACTTTGTATTATTTATCTGTTTCTGTGTATATCTCACGGTTTTAGCAGCTGCTCTTTCTACACAATTTTTTGCATTTATATATATTCTTTAGCGTAGAATTTTGCCATTTTCCTAGTTTGCATTAACAGGGTTGCGATTTTGATGCAGTGCCTATTTGCAGCAAAGTTGCTGTAAATTTGCGCTGCATCTAGTGTGAATTGGCCCTAATCAGGTTCACCAGCAAAGCAAATAGGGCCCTCCCAGCAAACAAGCTGTATTCAATTAGCATGGACTTATCAATTTATACATTTTTTTAAAGCTATTTTAAGGTTAAAGCGGAGTTCTGCCAAATTTTTTTTTTAAAGTCAACAGCTACAAATACTGTAGCTGCTGACTTTTAAAATAAGTACACTTACCTGTCCAGGGCACCCATGATGTCCTCACCCGAAGCAGACCCATCCCTCTGCTCCCAGGTGGAGGCACTGACATCGGTAAGGGAATCGGGATTCACACTGCGTGTCCTGACTGGTCCCTGCTGTCTTCTGGGACCCTTGTGTCTGGGGGACGGAGGAGGGGACAGACATGGTGTAGATTGCTGCATATTCTGCGGCAATCTATCGCCGGAAGTAGGTGAAAATACCTGTATTAGACAGGTATCTGCTCCCCCCTCCCCCCTGAAAGGTGCCAAATGTGACACCGGAGGGGGGGGGGAACTGATAAGCAGAACTTCCATTTTTGGGTGGAATTCCGCTTTAAATATATTTTTTGCAAAATCATAACTGCTTTCTTTACCCACCTGACCTTTGGAAGGTTTTACCCCTTCAGGACCAGAGAATTTTTCGCTATTCAGCACTGCGCTACTTTAACTGGCAATTGTGCGGATATGCAACAGTGTAAGCAAAAAGGGTTATTTTGATGTTATTTGATCACCACTGGGTTTTTATTCTTTGGGATATAAACAAAAAACACAGAAGAAGCTTTTGTAAAAAAAAAAAATTTTCTACTTTCTGTTCGTAAAACATATTCAATAAAAAAAAATTAAATTCTTCATCAATGTCAAAGCCAAAATGTATTCTGGTACTTGTCTTTGATACAAAAAAAAAAAAATCATATTAAGTGTATTTTAAAGTGGATGTAAACCCTCACATATACCCAGTAAAGTGAACAGCCTCAGATGATATACCGGGATGAAACAAATCATCCTACATAAGTTGTATATGTATATCTGCTGTCTTCAGCTTTATATACTGTTTAGAAAGTGTACATCGTGTTCGAGATTTTCTCTTCCTCATTCAGCAGTAGCATTTAGTGTTGGATTACACTGGGAGAAAGCTGATTGGAGGAAAGGCACACACCCTCCTCCAGATATGCAGAGACTTTCATAGGTGTGCTGTGAGTAGAGCAGCTTTCAGCTAATCTATTTATAGCACCCACCCTGACACAAAATTCAGGTTGGTTTTATTAAGTGTCGGAGAACTTGTCAGAAGTTATCTTGCTGATAACAGAAGAACGGAGCAGGAGAAAGCCATAGGTGCTTTGAAGAGAGATTAAAAACAATACAGATATATGTGCCCAGCTCGAATTTCATGAATCGGGTTTACATCCACTTTAATGCAGGTTCAGATTCAGAATACTTTATTAATCCCATAGGGAAATAACTAAGATACAGTTACATGCAACAAAGACAACACAAAAATCACAATAATAAGGCACAACCACAATAAAATGACTAATAACAGCAATTAATACCACATAAAACAAAATGAATACTGTACTCTAATCAACAATACCATGCAATTAAAATACTACATAGAATAAATAACACCAATTAAAAAGAAAATCAAAACTACCAACATGCAGATTTTACACCACTTTCTCTAACATTACCCAAAAATAATTACACATCGTTAACCTAATACCAACATAATATAAATATTAAAATAAACATCTGAATCATAAACCATATTAAATCCTCACATTCAGCACTCACAGATAAGAATTATATAATTTGCCATGGGCAAAAATGATTTCCTGTGTCGCTCTGTGGTGCATCGTGCATCGTGGTGCAATTTCCCTCTGCAAGCTCAAATTAGCGCTAAAATGGTATTCACTATTTGCGGCAATTAGCGATAATTAGCGCAGCTGCGCTATAGTAAATGACCCCCTATGTGTAGGTTTTTTTTTTTTTACTTTAAAGATTTTTATTGAGTTTCAATAACATTACATGACGTAAGAATTTGAACAGCAGAAAATGGTTAGTTACAGTCATATTTTAGAGTAGGTTTTTAGAACTTAAGTCAAGCTAGCAAAGTCTTATGCGGCGTACACACGATCGGACTATCCAGCGGAGGTCCGCCGGACTTTCCGAACGAGCGGACTTGCCCACACATGGACTAAAGTCTGTTCATTGTGAATGTGAGTCCAGGTTCGGACGGGACTAGAGAAGGAAGTCAATGGCGCTGCCTCCATCGGCGAGATTGACACCTCGCGAGCCCCGTCACCTGGTATGGGTTTTAGGGGTAACCCATACGCCAAAAAATTGGCGTAGGGGACCCCCCAAAGTCCATACCAGACCCTTATCTGAGCACGCAGCCCGACCGTTCAGGAAAGGGGGTGGGGACGAGCGACCTCCCCACCCCAAAGCACCTTGTCCCCATGTTGATGAGGACAAGGGCCTCTTCCCAACAACCCTGGCCGTTGGTTGTCGGGGTCTGCGGGCGGGGGGCTTATCAGAATCTGGGAGCCCCCTTTAATAATGGAGCCCCCAGATCCCGGCCCCCACCCTATGTGAATGAGTATGGGGTACATCGTACCCCTACCCATTCACCTAAGGGAAAAAGTGTCAATAAAACACACTACACAGGTTTTTAAAGTAGTTTATTAGACAGCTCCAGGGGTCTTCTTCCGACTTCGGGGGTGTTCTCGTCGGGCTCATCCGCTATCTTCTGCTCTTTTACCGTTCTTTTACTAGCGGAGGAGCCGGGCTTTCTCCTTCCTCGTCCGGGGGTCTTCTTCCGACTTTGGGGGTCTTCTTCTGCCTTCTCCCGCTCTTCGGTTCTTCTGCTGGGCTCCTCTGCTATCTTCTTCCAGCTCTTTTACTAGCGGGCCTTTTACTTCTCGTTTGTCGCTGTCGCCGCCTTTTTCTTCTTCTTCCTTCTTCTCTTCTTCTGATGTTAACATGACACTCTCTATGCCATGTAGTGCCAGGGATGCGTTGTGCGGCGACTTATATAGGCATAAAGCATCCCCCGGGACTGTGACATCATAAGGGGTGGGGTTACCATGTGAGAAGACCGGGTCACATCATTTGGCGTCCGGTCAGGATAACACAACCACTTTGCCGCCGTCATTTTGCTATACGGCTGGTGGTAAGTGGTTAAGTTCACCAGGGTGGAGAAGCCAAGGTTTCCAGTTTTTTGTGAAAGATGCAACTTTAGATTTGCCTTAGCGAAAGCATATTCAAGAAGACAGTCCTCTAAGTGTAGGCTGTTATCAGCGTTTTTTGGTAGGGGTGTTTTCTGGCTGGAAAAAAAACCCAGAACTAGTGGATTTTAAAAGGAGCTTTTCAGCTCTAATAACGCTCTAATTCTGATAAAAGCTTAAAAATGCTGAAAAACACTGCGTTAATCAGCGTTTTTGAGCCATACGCTTTTGCGGGAGCATAGCTAAGCTAAAAAAATAGATAAAAACACTAATGCACGCTGAAAAACACTACTGAAAAACACTGCAAAACTCATTCCACAGCTACAGCTAACACTGCTGGCATTTTTATATCGTCCAGTGTGTATGAGGCCTAATTCTTGGAGTAGACGGAGCAACGTGAAGTCTTTGAATCAACAAAATATAGTGGTTCCCACATTGCCTTGAAATCGCCAACAGACACCTATAATAATAATCGGAATCTTCCTTCCTAAATGGTAACATAGTGCAGCTTCTCCTATCAATGAATAGTTTCTTTTACTATCATTTACTTATTTTCTGCCCAGAGAAGAATTGTAAGGCAGTAAAGCTATTCATCCATCAGTGATAAAGGAAACCCAAAAAGCTGCCAAAAAGTAAAGGTGCTGATGGGATTTCATAATAAAACATCTAAAGGCTCTACTAAAATGTCTTCCCATTCTTCTACAGCCTAAAATGCGTATGTTGCCAGCCTTAAACCTAAGTTCTTTATAGATGCCCATTCCTGACTTGTTTTGATCAAGCATTGTTGAATTGTGTTAAATTCTTGTGGACAGTCCTTCATTTCCAGTCACAGTTTGAATGCTACCAACCTTTCTTCTTTCCAATAGTTTTTTAATCACCCTCTGGAGAATATTTGAGCTATTTGTACAAATTTCACTGAAGAGATCAACCAGTGTTTTTATTGTAAAATGTCATGTTCATTGATTGTATACTGATATCCCGCATAGCATTTTCTGCTGATATACTGCACATATTACTCTTATGATTCATATCAGCTTTTTACACACAAAGCATAGTTCTAATCTAAAAATACAGAGGTCCCAGAAGAGGATGTTAGCTACTGTTGTTGTGTTCTATGACTTTCATGGTTTTTGAAAGTCACGCATTGTTCATGCAAAAGTAATATGGAAAACACAGATTTTTTTTTTTACCTTGTCAACAACAGGAATTTTAAATATTTCCTACAGCTATTAAGCATTCATCAAGAGATGCACACAAGCTCTTCACCATTCCGACTCCGCGATGAAAGGGACTGCAGAAAGGATCTGCATAGAATATATATATATATATATATATATATATATATATATATATACATATATATATATACAAACACCACAATATTGTACATATCCAGCCCAGCACATACAATTGTTTATTTGAAATAAGACAGCATTTTATGTTATTATATACAATGTTTTTGGATTTCTGCTTTCTTTATAGATGAGAGCCTCGCTGGGTCCCTGTGGGGGATAAGGAAGCAGCAGTGTCTTTTCTGACAGGTCTACTGAAGTGCTTCTTTACACTTGGCCTGTGAGCTGTTAATAATTGATATGCTCTGCAGCTTACCCAGGTGACTGCTGTGAGAATCCTGGGCTGCAGAAAATATGTGATGCAGGCTGTTTTGAAAAAAGGAGATTAAAGTATCTAAAGTGGTCAGTTATATGGTATTCCTTTAGATTCATATGCAGCAGTTGCTGATCTTGGTCAATGTTTAAAATAAACCTCCTTTCAGTACACAAGAATGAAGAAAAACTTCTACTTCTAAGTGCAAGTAAAGACAAGTTGAAATACATATGTGTGAACTGTCTTATCGTTGACATTTTTTTTGTCATTTTGCTTAGCCACACTTCTAATCTAGATATCCCTGCAAGACATCAAACTCCTAAAAAATGTTCTTTTATCTGTTGCAATCAAAGCATTTTAGTTTATTTAAAATTGTGACTGGACAATGATAGAGCAGCAGCTTGTTGATATGGTTTTTACTATGCGCTCTCCCCCCAATAAACCAGTACTATTATGAGATTCACTGCACCCTGCATTGTATTTATGCGCACAGTATTCCTCCTGCTTCTCAAAGTCAGAATGTTGATGTGCAGGATTACAGAAGGTTAATATAAAAGCATATTAAAGTGTTTTTTTTAAATGTATTTATGATTTAAAGTGTTACTGAACAGTAAAATCAGTGTGTATATGCAGTAAAGCATGCTTGTTATACTCACTGTGGAACTTAAGGGGTTAATCCTCTGCATTGTGTAAAAAAGGCTGTTCTATCCTGTCTTCTCTGATCATCTCCTTCTTCCACTGACCAATATATTTCCTGATATTTACAGAGCCAGGGGACAGGCTGCACATGCTCAGTTTGGTGTGTTTCTGCTAGAGAGTTTTTTTTTTTTTCTTGGGAGAGTGCATGTGATCAGCACAGGACCAATCAGCACTGTTCAGACAGAGAGTCGGGGGTCTTGCAGTCTCATAGGACAATCAGGGGAGAATGAAAACTCTTTCTACAAACTTTAACCAGACATTCATATAATTTACAAGACTTTTATATACTGCTGATGAAAATAGGTATTTAACAGTATATATTTACTAAAATAATTGCATTTCCATGTTTTATGTACTGTGGGAGACCAGATATAGTGAATGCAGGGTCCTGGGTTAAGTAACACTTTAAGTGGATTCCTTCAGTGCCGATCTGCTGCAACGAAGATCAGCAGCTTGACCACTTCACCTATTAAAAGCCCATTTAAACTTTTATCCTTAAAGAGGAATTCCAGCCTGGGTAAAAAATAAAATCAAAAGTCAGCAGCTACAAATACTTGGGTATACATGCTAAGACTGTACACTAATCTACACTTGAATGAATGAATGAATGAATAACTTGTATAGCGCTACATATGCAAACTAAATCGCCTCAGGGCGCTTTTGCCGCCAGTGTCTGTCTGGGTTTTTAGAAGAGATGGGTCTTGAGCTTCTTCGTGAAGGCCAGATAGTTTTCTTCCGAGCAGGTAGAGCATTCTATAGCCTTGCACTTGCATGGTTCAACGTACACTCAGCAAGAAAAAATACTGACAGGAAGGGAGAAGTATTTACGACACAGCAAACATACAAAGTTTTTCACCTGTGAAACATGTTTCTAAAAAATTACATAGCCGCTGTCAGAATTCACAGCAATGGTATACATAGCCATGCATCATAGCTAGAGTGCAGAGCAAAAGTAAGCAATCACAGAAAGGTCATGGCCGGCAGAGTTCGAGTGAGGTCATGACAGCAGATGACAAATCAGTCTGAGAAACAGAAAATAGGTAAACCAACAATTTAACAATCTATGACAGGCAACATGTCTTAAAAGGCAGTCTGGCCAAAAAGGACATGTGTTAATGTCTACTGTCATGTGGGGTTTATAGCCATGCCCTGCTGAGTAGACAACACACCCGGGGGCATAAATGGAGCAGCTAGTTAGGGAGCTGAACAACAAGAAACACGGGTAGAGAATCAGGAAGCACACTGACACCCAGAGAGTATTTTCATAAGGATGAGCCAGTGGGCACTGATTTATACTTGACCACTCAATGCATGATTGTACCTCAGATGGCAGGCCGCTGCACAGATGACTACTGATCACCCAGCTAGCTGATTGCACTGCAGGTATATGCCCGAGTATATATACAGTTTTCCCTGCCAATTGGTGAATCACTCTGTTTTTAAATGCATATCTACTGTCAAGTTCAGTATAATGTGCTTTTGGAAGCCTACTGTTCCAATGAAATTGTATATGGTATGAAAATGGCTGGAAATGATAACCTTGAGACACTAATGTCTATTTAAGCTATGGGGTGTACTGTGGAAGGCAGTTTTATATGAAAAAAGAGCATCTACAAGAGAAAGGCAGAATCCTTTTGTGTATGACCAAATTTTACTACTGTCCACACACTCCATTGTTATAGATTTCAATCAAGGTAGGAACAGTGGCTGCAGAGAAAAAGTTTACTAAATAAAAAGGTGTATTCATCATGACAGCGTTTGCAACTGCAAAACAAGTAAAACATTTACCCTAACACTATTATCCAAATAATAAAAAAATATATACAAGTATATACAAAATATATAAATATATACTGTATGTGGTTCATCCATCATATAATCAATGTTTTATAATCACTGCTTGTGACAAACATAACACTGTTTCTCGGATCATTATCTTACCTTTCTTGCGTGTAGTACTATGACAATTCCTATTGTTTATATCTTGGTAATACTTGACAATGTTATAAAACTGAAATACATATGTATTCAACTCATAATATATACAGTATGTAAGTACCATGTATTTACTACAAAAGTCAGTGGAGTTGATTTACTAAAACTGGAGAGTGCAAAATATGGTGCAGGTGTGTACGATAGCCAATCAGCTTCTAACTTGAGCTTGTTCCATTAAGCTTTTACAAAAAAACCTGAAAGCTGGTTGGCTTCTATGCAGAGGTGCGCCAGATTTTGCACTCTCCAGCTTTAGTAAATGAAACCCAATATGTTTACCACATATGCATATACTTACCATAAAATCTTTTTTTTTATGTTTTTATTTCCATTGAGAGATTGAGTAATACAGTTAGTCGTAGACATTTGGTATATTGCTGCCTAAAATCTAAGCCAGTCCCTGTATAACCCTGACTTTACCCATTAATGTCCAAGAATGGGAGCAAACAGTACATGTGCCCCTCAAATTTTCTTATCATTCATTGAGAGACAAAGGAACATAGTAATTCTTAGATATTTGGGATGTCCAAAAACAGTTACAACTGCGAGGGAAAGAACCTCTTAAGCAAAGAAAACTATAATGCCCCATACACACGGTCGGATAGTCCGATGGAAAAAGTCCGATCGGATTATGTTGTCGGAAAATCCGTTCATGTGTGGTCTCTAGCGGGCTTTTTCCATCGGAAAAATTTGAGAGCAGGATCCTCTGAAGACGTAATCACGAAACGCGTCAGTGCGTGGCCACGCGACGTTACGGTCAGACACAGCAAGCACCTCCCGGGACTCATCTCGCCGATCGTGCAGAAGAAACGCCGGTCGTGGGTGAGATAGATGATTTGCAGAACTGACATGCCTAAATGCTGTTTTTATTTGATCTTAATGTAAGTGCAACTTGTATGTGGGGAATGATAATATGCAATAAAGGGTATAACACTATGTGAGCCTTTATGTGTATCCTTACATGCTGTTACCTACTGATGAGATCCTGTTTACAATTGGAGGAGTGAGAGTTTTGAGTGCAACAATCAGCTTAAAGTGTCTTCCACGTTAAGGCTCAAGTGCATAGCATCTCTGGTAAACAGCCAACTATTGGGGAGTGCACAAAGTGGAAACGGTGAAGGTGTAGGAGAACAGAACCTTTACCCTATTATGTCTCTATGGTGCATTGGACATTGCTGATGACACATCTTTCTCTCTTCTTATTTCATTTTTATATGGACAATTATATGTATTGTGACTAGTGGAGATATTATTGACTCATTAGTTAATTCATTTTAAATGAGAATATTTGTGATCTCAGAGTGTGAGGTGACCCATGATTGCATATAAGGTTGCATATATATAGTTTTCTACTCTTCAGTTCAAACTTGCAATGAGCAGTAACCATTGACCTATCAGTGGCGTTTGAGTGTTTTTTATTTATTTGAATTTATTATCATTTTTATTATTTTTTTGGGTTAGTGTTTGATTTCCAATTAAGCATTTTTTTAAGTTGTGATATTTACTGTTGTTTTATAATAGCAGCTTTTTGTTTAGTATTTCTAAGTTTATTTATTTATTTTTTTGATTGAGCGCTGGGATCAGGAGTATTCATTATTTCTGAGTTGTGCATATCTGGTTGAGTATTACAGTTGAACCCATCACTTCAGATTTCTTCTAGCCCAGAAAAATATTCCTTTATCATGCTTGAGTGCAGTGGACTGAGCTATCTGCTGGCTTCTTAAATCTCTTGGAATTTCTGCAGCAAGAATATATTGCCATAAATCCTGATCTTTACCACTTAAAAAAATGTTTGGCTCTTCTTGTTGGGGTAACCTGCTTTTCAATACATTTTCTGTAGTATAAAATGATTTCTATATAATATATATACTTAAATAACTATAAAAATGGCACCTCTGAACCTTTTCTTTCATAACTATTTTACCAGCCTCTGTGGATCCACTTTCCCATCCCATCCCATTCCTTTCCCTAAACCCCCCTATCCTTTCTCTACTTCCCCTCTTTAGCAAGTACTCTCTTCCTCTATCAGTGCCAGGACAAGATCATCTGATGCCCAGGGTGCAAATGGCAAACTGCCCCCCTCCCTGTGTTTATTACGAATGAGTCAATGGCATTTATTCTCTAAAGGCAAACAGACTGTGCACTTTTCTCCTTAGAGCCTAATAAATTTGGTGGAGCTCTGCTGATTTCCATCATTCAATCATGTGCAAACTAAAATGCAGTTTTTTATATTTTTATCTTTTACAAAGTGAAGCTTCACCACATTCTCTAAACTCTGGTAAAAAGTAGTGCCTATTTGCTTTTAGTAACTTAACCCCAATGAGTCAGTAACAAATGAATAAGGTAATCATAACCCCTAGCATTAATGCCAGTTTCCACAATAACAACCCACATCATGGGTGGCCGTTTCCACAATAATAACCCCCCAGCATTTGTGCCAGTTTACGCAATAATAACCCTCAGCATTGGTTTCAGTAGCAGCAATAATAACCCCCACCATTGGTGCCAATTTCTGAAAAAGAAAACCCCAGCATCGGTGCCTTTTTCTCAAATAAAACCCCCCAGCATCAGTGCCAGTTTTTTGCAATAATTATCCCCAGAGCTTTGGTGACAGTTTTTTCGCAATAATGATCCCTAACATTGGTGTCAGTAGCAGGAATAAAAATCCCCAGCTATTGCCACCTACCTTCATTCAACCAACATAGTCCCTTGCAGCGCTGCTCTCTCTCCCTGTCCCCGGCCTCTGAATGACGTCACAATAGAGGCCAAGACTAGCAGTCATCTGTTGGTAAGAGATCATTTCACCTGACAGAGAAGTGTGATATGATGTCTTCTAGTGCTGGGTCATGAAATGCAGGGAGTGCTCAAGCACTGGGCACCTACAGTAGCTGTTTCTCTGCAAGTGCAAGATAACAAGGTGCTCTGTTCAGGGCAGAATTGATAGCAATCTGGCAGAGATCTGGCAGGCATATTCAACCATCCTCAGGTAGACTTCAATGGCAGCTGGCAGCACTCACTCTACTCCACCTATGGCTCCCCCCTTCCCATGGAACATGTAACGCCAAGGGCATGTGCCCCCTTGCCCCATTGCCCACTACACCCCCCACCCCGTTCTGATCCTGTCCTGTTTACTTCACTTGCTTTGCTTAAATATGCTTTTCTTTATTTCTCTCTCCCTTTCTCACATTATCTTAATTTATTTTTTTGGTTTTGTGTTTGTACCTTTGTCATTTGGAGCCATGCAGGTAGTGCTACCCTTTCCTATTCTTATACTGATTCAGATTATCAGCTATGATTATGTGACATGTTTTTATAGAAAGTTATCATGGGCATTTTTCTATACTTGGTCCTTACAGTACATTTTTGTCCGTGCCATCTAACCTGTCACTAAAGCCCCGCAGACCCTCCAATTCAATGTAATCCCAGCTGTAGCTTCTATTTCAATAAAAACACTATGTATACAGAAAAGCATAGAATTGCTGTAGGAAGTGATAAAAGAAATGATTTAGAAAATTGCTTTATTTACTGTTCACCTGACCAGTCTGTAGTGACAACCAGTTTGAATATGCAAGTTGGCACATGTTGTAAGCTCCTATTATCCTTTTATTGTTTGCGGCAATCTTCCTTAAGAACCTAACTCTTATAGGCACTCACCATGAAACAGAAGAATCAAAAAGAAGGCTGACGGAGTATTGTAACTGCAGACAGGTGAGAGACTTGTAAAATATAAAGAAGCAAAACTGGGTTGAAGATCCACTTACAGACAAGTCATTTCATGATTTCTGTGTGCTTTGGGAACTTAGATGAACTTCTAAGCTCTTGAGGTCAGGATGCCACTCTTTTGCAAACAAACAACGCTCTCCTTCCGAGACTTTAGATAATGTTAAAAAGAGAAAAACAACTTTTTATTTCTAACATACTCTTTCAGGTTGTTAGTCATAAGGGAATTATTTTTAAAGCGATGTTTTGAAGTATATTTATCAATCAGTATTCTGCTTTAAAGGGTAACTCCACTTTCATGGGGAAAAAAATAGCAAATAGAGACAAAATAATATAGTGTATACAATTGCGACACAAGTCATATTGTAATTGAATGTTATTAAAAAATACCTTTCCTTTTCATTCTGCAGCCACTGTAATTTTCTGTAAATGCAATGCTACCTGGAGATGTTCTGTACACAGAATGTGTACTGACCACTCCCCAGAAACATAATTTCCTGCTTATGTGATTGGCATACTGATTTTCCCAGAAGTCTGCACTAAGATACCAAACATATTTCATTTTTGGTGAGATACTCCCAATAGGAACACGTCTAAAGGGATGCAGGCCAGCAGATTTCCTCATTTGTGTGCTGCAGGTGCACAGCTTATTGATAATTATGAAACCACTCCCATTAGATATACAGGCATACCCCACTTTTAAGTACACAATTGTGTTTATTTACTAAAGCTGGAAAGTGCAAAATCAGGCTCACTTCTGCATAGAAACCAATGAGCTTCTAACCCCAGCTTGTTCAATTAAACTTTGGTAATATAACCTGGAAGCTCATTGGTTTCCATGCAGAAGTGAGCCTGATTTTGCACTTTCCAGCTTTAGTAAATAAACCCCATTGTGTACTTAAAAGTGGGGTATGCCTGTACTTTCCCACATGGGCACAGAGAGACACACATGGATTTATTCAGAACAAAAGGCAGGAATCTGCAACAAAGTTTGTTAAAATCCTTGCATTATACATAGATCACCCAGGGGGGATGTTTTTTTCTCAACACAAGTGGGTGATGCTTTAAATAGATAATTTAAAGCAAAATTTTAGGCAGATTTAAAAGATACAAATTAATGCTTTCTGTATTTATTAATACAGCTTTAAATGTATTAATTTAAAAACAGTGTACCTGGATTCAACATGGTGTCAGCTTCTTGTAGTCCCTCAACAGGAGCTGGTTAGAAGGAAACTTGGAAAGAAGAAAGAAATGGCTGCTCATCCAGAACTTCCGGTTGTCTTTAATTTTGCTTCACAAAGATAACACCAGAGACACCAAACTGTGGTCACTTAGATGCGCTTCACACATGATTAACCACTTTCAGACCAGACCATTTTGCTGGCCAAAGACCAGATCACTTTTTGCCATTTGGCACTGCGTTGCTTTAACTGACAATTGCGTGGTCGTACAACGTGGCTCCCAAACAAAATTGACATCCTTTTTTTTCCCACAAATAGAGCTTTCTTTTGGTGGTATCTGATCACCCCTGCGGTTTTTATTTTTTGCGTTATAAACAAAAAAAGAGCGAAAATTTTGAAAAAATGTATAAAAAAACATTTTTTTCCTCAGTTTTGGCCGATACGTATTTTTTCTACATATTTTTGGCAAAAAAAAATCGCAATAAGCGATTATTGATTGGTTTGCACAAAAGTTATAGCATTTACAAAATAGGGGATAGTTTTATGGTATTTTTATTAATAATTTTTTTTTTACTAGTAATGGTGGCGATCAGCGATTTTTATCGTGACTGCGACATTATGGCGGACACATCGGACATTTTAGACACATTTTTGGGACCATTGTCATTTTATACAGCAATCAGTGCTATACAAATGCACTGATTCCTGTGTAAATGACACTGGCAGTGAAGGGGTTAACCACTAGGTGGCAGAATAGGGGTTAAGTGTGTCCTAGGGGCATGTTGCTAGCTGTGGGGGGCGTGGCTGTGTTTTACACATCACTGATCACTGCTCCAATCACAGGGAGCAGAGATCAGTGACACTGTTGCTAGGCAGAACGGGGAGAGACTTGTTTACTTTAGCATTTCCCTGTTCTTCCTCCCCATGAGACAATCGTGGGTGACCGGCGCACACACGATGGCACGGTGGCAAATTTAAAGGGACGTACCTGTACGCCCATTTGCCTGTCCGTGCCATTCTGCCGATGTAGATCTGTGTGCGCCGGTCGGGAACTGGTTAAGCACAAGATGTATGCGTGAAACGCGTCTATGTGATCACAGTTGGGTGTCTCTGGTGTTATCTTTGTAAAGGAAAATAAAAGACAATAGGAAGTTCTGGATGTGCAGCCATTTCTTTCTTCTTTCCAAGTGTCCCACGGAGGCGGGCCGGGGCTAGAACTCTGCCAGATACTCCAATCAGCCTTATCTTTATACACCTAGAGCAGTGGTTCTTTTTCTTGCATAGAAGGAAAATCAGCTGCAGTCCAAGGAGCATGCTGATAGGATGAGAGAACAAAGAGACAGCAAGAGATGAGCTCATCAGAGTTGTATATCCCCTTTTAAGAGATGTTGCTGAGCTGTAGCAGAGAAATATCAGGTGCCCTCTCCTGTAAATTTTAGAACTGGATGGATAGAAACCCTTTGTGCAACACTACTGTTGTCAGAAAGTATTTAAAATGTATATATGTTACAGTGTGAAATCAGGCATTCTACAGAATGCCTGGCTAAAGTATGAAATTGCAAATTTGACACATTGTCTGTAAGATATACTGTATGCTGTATATGTGTTCACATTCTTACAGTATAAGCAATTTGGAAACACGAGTAACATGCCTGGGTATTATCTACAATGCTTGTACTGTATATATAAAAATTTGTCATTTTATACATTGCCTATAGATTTAATAGAATGCCTGATTTCACAGATTGTCTGTAACATAAGGCTCTGTAAAATGGAATTGTTTCTATATGCATAAATTGCTGTATCCTGATACTTATTTAGAATTCATAGGACAGTAAAAGGCAGTATAGATCTGTGTACGCTTAAAATGATTAAAAATACCTAGCATCAGAGTTACCATGGCAACTTTGTCCTGACTGCAAATTTTGGGATACAGATGACAGAAGAGAAAAAAAATTGACAGTTCGAACTTCCATTTTAGGGTTTTTTTCTGAAAAATTATGCACCCTGCACAAATCCAACTTTATTGAATATTTAGTATAAACCTCTATAAAAAACAGAATTCATAGTTAAGTAACACATTTAAACGGTCTTAAGCAAAGCTTACTATCACATAAAGCCACTCCATTCATATATCTTAGGTCATGTCTGGGTGTGGGATAACCATGATCAGTTAGCCCACACCTGTAAGTATTAACAGAATATCAATGACCCGTTAACAAAAACCACACACCACATTACAAGGGACATGAATTTCCAAAAAGATATCATCAGATGACAATCTGTATAATAAAACTATAGCAATGAACCAATGACATATGCGTCAGTCAGCCTGAATCTTCAAGGATTAAAACTACAAGCACATATGTTTTAAATTTTAAATGTAAAAAAAAATAAAATATAAGTAAAACAAAATAAAGCAGAAACATACAGTATACAGAAGGAAAAACCTGCAATAGTTTAGTTGGAAAAAACACCTGAATGTATAAACATAATAAATCATAATTTTAAATGTTCCATAATGTGTTTCTAAAAAATTCTTTGGACACATTGTGGGGTGTTAACATTTTCGATAACCAAGACTTATAGATAGTGATAGGTGTAACAGGGGCGCTAACTACATAGGTAGAATTAACCTATGTATATCCCTACTATAACGTGATCCCAGGGAGTCACTTGTTGGACCCTCTAGACTCTGGTAGATGCTAAATATTATACATAGGTGAATAATATATATTACAAAGTGCTTCTGTATCCTATAATTGGCTTTGCGCTGTGACATAGACAATTAGATAATGATACTCAAATATAACAAGTGGATTCAGTAGTACATGTCATGTATCATATGTAACATACACTACAGTCCCGATACATGTGAAAAAGTCCATCCAAGTGAAAACATGCAGGTGAAAAAATAAACTGAATAAAAATGGTTTAAAAAACTTTGCAGTGTCCTGTGGTATGATCAGGTATTAAACCACGAAATATTATTCTTGACTGTAGATTTGTGAGAAATATAACCTTCACCACTTTCTTCTATATGTCACCCAATGTGAATAGACTGGTTTACTGCTTACCAGATATATTTGACTTCTTTAGTTAAAAAGAGAGTCAATCAAGCTTTCACAGGTTAGTGCCTGTGCACATACGATTAGCAGGGGATGATAATGGCAGTTCCTCTTCCCGTTGGACTCAGGCGAGATATATGTATAAAGGCAAAAGAACAGCTACATAGTATAATACTGTTTGATTTATTAAAATTCAAATGATATACATAGCCAAGTGGCTACTTACAATGTAGGGTGCCTGCCCGGCACTGGGGCTACTTGCATGTATTGGTAGTGTATGGCGTGGAGATCCTATTCCGTCTGAGTATGGTGAGGAGCGGCGTGCGTTCCAGCGGCCGCCGTCGACAACCACCAGTAAACCGGAAACAGGAAATGAATACCAAAGAGTTTGCGTGACTAGACAAGACGCCGCCGATGCACGTTTCGATAGAATCGTCTTCAGGGGGGCGTGTCTAGTCACAAAGGACCTTGATGTTTATAGTATCTATGGTAATCAGTCAGCCAATTGGGGGAGATCTACTCTGCATAGCCCCAGTACCGTCCAGGTCCCGAGAGCAGCTGTAGCCTTTACAATTGGTGATAGGTATGCACAGATATAGTTTTAAAAACATGATAAACACAATTACAAACTTAAAAAATTAAAAGTACAATATGTGAATGGTATTTAGGGCGATCCATTACTTAAGTAGTTACGACCTAAATTGGTGTACAGAAACTAAATCATTTAACCTCGATAGGTGAATATAATAATATGGTGATCTGGCAGTGTAATATTTTATATGACCACACGATGTCCCCCTATACTTCCATGTCTAGGTAGGGCATTCCTCAGTAGTCTATAACGATATGGTGCTATGTGAGATTGGTTATTTTTTACCCATGTTATAATCAATGTAATAATCCTAATGTGCATACATAAATGACCATGCATGCATAGGTTTGCATATAGGAATGGAAAATACAATCAACAGTCCCTGTGTCTGTATTTTAGCCTAGTTCCTATAATAAAAAATATACATAAAAAATGTATAAAAAAGTGTTAAAAGAGGGATAGGGTATTGTGACCTAATTGTTTATTTGACATACCAGACATGGTCTTAATCATTGGTCAAAAAACAATTGAGGTCGAGCTCAATGTTCATACCTTGGGGCTGCATAGTCCCCAGTTCATACAACCATTTTGTTTGTTTTGGGTCCCTTTGTACAGCTCCACCAACCCCCCGGCAATTGTGCTCTACCCGCTCTGGCACAGTTAATCAAGGGGTATGTATCTATGCACATATAAATATCACTTATACTCTAAGTGTAATGGACTCAAACTCACAAGCAGACTGCTAACTTGAATAACTGTCTTTACTTTGGTAGTAAGAAAAAGAAATAGTAACAGGCATTTAAACATTTGACTTACAACACATTAGCAGGTCCCTGCATTATGCACTTAAACATGTACACATATGTGTATCAGGATAGCAATGGGGAAACGGAGCGCCACGTGTGCGACCGTCTGCTATGCACCTCTGAGGTGCAACAAATCTAGCTGCGCCTACCTAACGGACCAGGCCTGATCCCTAGCAATAGAGCTCAGTCCTTGAGATAGGTACAGTATTCTTCACCGGCAAGAGAACTGTAGAGGTGGTGCACATGTAGCTTTAAATGGTGTGTTTGTAATCCACAGAAAGAAACATCTGCTGCTCTGAGGTAAACTGTGCCTTGGCAGTTCAATAGGCATAGAAGTGAATGTAACAGTGTAGGATGAGCCTTTCAGCTCGCTCACCACTCCTGGGGTACCGTCCTCAGCTCCGGGACCTCCAATGGCGGCGTCCGGCCTCCTCCGTCACAGCCCCTGCCCTCCGGTCCTCTCTCCGACTGACCGTCTGTAGGGAAAAGTCTCCGCTCCGCTGCTGCTGACACTGAGGGGTGAGAGTCTCTCTCTGTCTGCTGTAAGGCCCAGGCTTCAGGCCTTTAGCAGTCCCGGTCCGCACAGGTGTCTCCTCACTTGCAAGTCTCTGCGTCACCAGCCCAGTCAGAAGAGGAAGAGGCGGTCTCTCCTCTTCCCTTTTATCACCTCCCCCAGCAGCCTCTCGGGCGGAAACAAACAGCCTCCCGGGAGCCTGGGGAATTATGGGAAATGTAGTCTTCTCCCCTAAAAGGGGAACGACCCCGCTACACACTCCCCCCACTTTGAATCTTTGGTCCCCAAAGACATTGTTCAATCTACAAGCTTTCTTTGAAACAACACGTTCACATAATTCAGACAGAGGAGCTTCCCACCAATTAGCATAGGATGGGGTGCTGTCCTGTCTACAGGTCACTTCAGTGTGGGCGACCTGTCTAACTGTGCCAGAGAGTGAGCTGGGGTTGCCCTCCACAAAATAAACAGTGGATGGGTCAGGGCGTTCAGCACTTCTCCTTGCTGTGGTAACAGAGTCCTCTGAACTTTTTCCCATTTGGGGGTAAGTTAACCTCTTGGGAGGCCTCACCACTCTGCGAGATCTCTGTTCTCTTGGGACTTCAGGCTCTGGTGCCACAGGCTCTTCCTCAGGAACACATTCTGGCAACATCTCTGGTTCTGGAACATCTACTTCTTCTTCTTCTGAGTAGAGACCAGGGATATCTTCCCAGCACTCAGGCACAACACTGAATGGAACAAACTCTGTAGCTTCTTGGTTCAATGTTTTATCTTCCACATCCTCAGTAAGTAGAAGATCTATGGCGGAATTTCCTGGAGTTGAGGAAGGCCATAGCCATTCAAGTTCTCCTCTTTCTTCTTCTTCTGGTTGGGGCTCCTGTCCACCCCTAGCTTGGGATGTCTGGGACCGAGTGTTAGGCCTGGGGGTATCCAGAATGGAAACAGATTCAGGTAAGTCTCTTGCTGGAGGTATTCTGACTGCTTCAGTGAGTGGAAGCAAGTGATTCCTATGCCAGGTCTTCAAAGGCCCCACTCTCCCTTCTGGCTTCAACTTGTAGACAGGCAATCCAGGTAGCTTTCTACAGATGATATATGGCTCTGATCTCCATCTATCAGCAATCTTGTGTTTTCCAGGGATCCCTAGATTGCGTAACAGTACACGGTCCCCAGGCTGTAGGTCCTGTACTCGAACCTTCAAGTCAAAGTTCCTCTTGTTTCGGGCCCCCCTCTGGTCAGAGGCCGCCTGAGCTTTCTCATAAGCTATCTTCAAACTGTGCCTCAGTCTGTCCACATATCCTTTGTGGGAGGCAGCAGAGGCATGGTCCAAGGAAATGCCAAAGGCCAAATCCACTGGCAATCTTGCTTCTCTCCCAAACATAAGCCGGTAAGGGGAGAAACCTGTCACATCACTTGTTGTACAGTTGTAAGCATGTACTAGAGCTGATATGTGTTGACTCCAATGTTGCTTCTTCTCTGTTTCTAAAGTTCCCAACATGTTCAATAGGGTCCTGTTGAACCTTTCAGGCTGGGCATCACCTTGAGGGTGATAGGGTGTAGTTCTAGTCTTCTCTACTCCCAGAGAATCTAGTAGCTTCCTGATCAGGCGACTCTCAAAGTCCCTTCCTTGGTCTGAATGGATTCTCTGTGGTAGTCCATAATGAACAAAGTACTTCTCCAAAAGTACCTTGGCTACTGTGGAGGCCTTCTGGTCCTTGGTTGTGAAAGCCTGAGCATAACGGGTGAAATGGTCGGTTACCACCAGAACATTTCCCAATCCACTCAAATCGGGTTCGAGGCAGAGAAAATCAATGCATACCAGATCCATTGGGCCTTGACTCTGTAGATGGCCCATTGGGGCAGCTTGATGGGGTAAAGTCTTCCTCTGAATGCATCTTGCACAGGAATGGCAATACTCCTCCACTTCGGTCCTCATGCAGGGCCAATAAAACCGGTCTCTGACAAGTTGGAAGGTTCTCTCTGCTCCCAAGTGACCATGCTGGTCATGTAAGGCAATCAGCACAGTCTCTCGATGCTTTTCGGGGAGAAACAACTGCCACTTATCTTCTGAGCTATCAGAGGGGCCCCTTCGGTAGACCACTCCCTGATGCACCTGTAATTTGTCCAACTCTCTCCTCAGTAGGCGAGCCTCTTTGGAAGGGTGAAGTCGAAGTCCCTCTGGACTCTTGTTTTCCAGTGCCTCCAGGACCAATTTCCCCATGGGGTCTTCCAATTGGTCACACCTTAACTCTTTCTTGGACAGCTTCGGTAGGCACCCTTCTTCTAGTTGAGTTACCCCACAGTAACACTTTGGGACTCCCACTGTGGTAACTCCTATCTCTTCCGCTCTGGATCCTCCTCTGGCTTGGAGTTCAGCCCCCTGACAAAGGGCTCGCACTCCTTCTGGTGCCACTTGGGTCCAGTCTTCCCAGTCATCGACCATGACATGGGATCTTCGGGACAGGGCATCTGCATCTCTATTTCCAGCCCCTGGCCTGTACTTGAGGCTGAAATTGAATCCAGACAACGCCGCCAACCATCTGTGCCCAGTTGCATCCAGCTTGGCGGTGGTGAATAGATAGGTCAAGGGGTTGTTATCTGTTTTTACAGTAAACTCGGCCCCATAAAGATAGTCTTTCAGTTTGTCAACTACTGCCCATTTGAGGGCTAAGAACTCCAACTTGTGGGTGGGGTAGTTCTTCTCGGAGGGGGTCAGGCTCTGGCTCACATAGGCCACTGGTCGTAGCTGGTCTTCATACTCCTAGTAGAGTACTCCACCTAGGCCCTCATGGCTGGCATCAACATGTAGCTCATATGGTCTAGTGGGGTCAGCATAGGCCAAAACTGGGGCTGTGGTGAGACTTCTCTTCAAGGTTCTGAAGGCCTCTTCACACCTTGAGTTCCATTGGTCTTGAACCGACTCACCGGGCCTCCTAGGCCCCAATCCATCTTCCTCTCCTTCTGTCTTGAGCAGTTCGTTTAGGGGTTTTGCAATGCGGGCAAACCCATCCACAAACCTGCGGTAGTAGGAGCAGAACCCCAAGAAAGACCGAAGTTCTGTAACTGTTGTGGGTCTTGGCCACGAAGTAACTGCCTCCAACTTCTCAGGGTCTGTAGCCACTCCTTTTTTCAGACACTATGTGTCCCAGATAGTTCACAGAAGACTGATAGAACCGGCACTTCTCGGGGGAAAGTTTGAGTCCCTCTTCACTGAGCCTCTTCAGTACTTTCTCCAATCTGGCTTCATGTTCTTCCAAAGTCTTTCCAAAGACAATGACATCGTCCAGGTACACAAGGACTTCTATGAGATTCATGTCTCCAACTGTCCTTTCCATAAGGCGTTGAAATGTAGCAGGAGCTCCAGATAGGCCCTGAGGCATCCTGTTGAACTCAAAGAACCCTACTGGGGTTATGAAGGCAGTCTTTTCTCTATCTTCTGGATGCATGGGGATTTGATAGTACCCACTCTTGAGGTCCATCACACTGAACCACTTAGCTCCAGATAAACTCTGTAAGGCATCCTCTATCCTTGGCGTGGTGTACTGGTCAGGAATGGTCCTCCTGTTGAGAGTTCTGTAGTCAATGCAGAGCCTCAATGACCCATTCTTCTTCCTGACCACCACTATTGGGGAGGCATAGGGGCTTCTGGACTCCCTAATCACTCCCGTCTTCTTCAGTTCCGCAAGCTGCTCCTCAGATCCTCCAGATCTGCTAGCGGGACCCGCCTTACTCTTTCTCTGAATGGCTTGTCCTCTTGCATGCGGATTCGATGGGTGGCACTCCTCGCACACCCCACATCAAACTCATCTTTAGAGAAAATCTTCTCCCATCTGGTCAGCTGGGCCTTGGCTCTCTCTTTCCAAGCTCCAGGTAGGTTTGGGTTTTCCATGGAGAGTTTCCAAACATCTTCTCCTTCACCCGTCCCCTTCACTTCTGACCAGCCAACTGGGACAGCAGGACTCACCTGTCCCAGAAGCATCCTGGCAGGGATCTCCACGGGCCGCTCCGTGGGGTTCCTCACACTGACAGGGACTCTTCCTCTTGCCTTCTTCAGGTCCTTCAATGAGATCACTTCTGGTATCACTTCCAGACCTGAGTGACCCTCCATTGGGTCGGATTCCAACATTACAAAGGGGCCAGGCTGCTCCCAATTAAGTTTCACCGTGGCTCTCAGGCAGGTTACCTCTCCAGGCTGTAACACCGCTCCTTCTTTTCCAAGCCTCCATACCCTTCCTATCCCCTCACTTGGGGTCTTCTGCTCTAGGACCAACCGCTGGTAGGCTGCCTTCAGCATGGGATGGATCTTGGGGGCTGAAAGATTCTCTTTCTTCACCAGGGGGGTCAGAAGCCTTCTGACTAGGTCCGTGTTCGTCCCTATAATCAGGGAAGTCTTGCTCATTCCAGGTGGACGAGGGCACACCACTGCTAGGGTGTCGAACACTTCAGTCTTCCCAGCTACGGATGGGTCAAAGGTCAACCGTATGGGTAAGTATCCATCATAGGGGAAACTCTGAGTTCCCAGTCCCCTTATTTCCAACTCCTCTATCTTCTGTATGGGCAGATGACTCAGGTATCTGTCATAGAAGTCCCTGTACAATAGGGTCACTTGTGCTCCAGTGTCCAGGAGGGCCTTCGTGTATATTCCTTCCACCTGGATAGGTACAGTAGGAGATGGACCAACCAGCTCTTCTGGGTAGGGCCGAGTTAATGCTACCTTCTTCTGTGGACTCTTTTCTTTCTCACTTGATTTGCGCTTGATTCTTTCCTGATCCTGGTATGCATTCATTTTCTCCCTCTTGGTGGGAGTATGAACCCGCTGAGGGACATTGTTATCTCTCATTTTTAAGGGTTCTCGTTTAGGAGTACTGTATTTCTTCGGAGGGGTCTTGCCCCCTTTCTCTGGAGTGTACCTTGGTTGAGGATCCCTGGGTTCCTTCCGAGGGGTCTGATCTCCTCGCTTTCTCTTCCCGTTATACTTCTTGGAGCTCACTGAAGGCGATGGGCACCCGGTTGACTCCTTCACCGGGGCCCTTTGGCGTTTCCCGCCGGCTGGCGGCTATCTGTTTTCTTCCTCTTGGGACTGGAATATACAGCTGCAATATGGCCAATTCCCCCACAATTAAAACAGATCATCTCTCTTTGGTCAGGTGGGGATGCTGGTGCTGAAACAGTTGGAAATAATTCCCTCCTGCTTGTTTCTTTCTTGGGACTGGGCGTCTCTTTCGCCACCAGAGATGTCAGTATCTCCATCATCTGGGACATCTGCAACTTCAGGGCATCTACTTCTGTCTCTCTTTCAGGGGTTAAGGCCGACCTGACCGTGGCCACTGGAAGTTTTGTAGACCCCATCACTTGCTTTTCCCGTTTCTCTTCCAACATGGCCTCTTCTTCTCTGACCATTCGAATGAGATCGGGGTAGTCCAGGCTCTTCCCATCCTGCCGGGTGCGTAGTACTAGTGCGACAGGGTCTAGGGGTTGGGCTCCCCTCATCACCTGCTGGGCACGGGCTTCATCTACCTTCCCCGGATCTATCCCCTTCTTCAGGATAATCCTATGCAGGATCTTGTCTATACGTCCCATATATTCCGACAGCTTCTCCCCTGTCTTCTGGTAACAGTGTTCCAGTTGATAGGTAAGTTCTGTGACTTTTTCTGTCCCACCAAACACACTTTCCAGGATGTCTATGTAATCCTGGGCAGTGCAATCCTTCTTGCTTGTCTTCAGGTTGCGTATGGCCTCTAAGGCAGGCCCCTTTAGGCTCTCAACAATCCTTTGCTTCTTTCTACCTTCTGGGACCTCCCATTCTTCTAAGGCCTGCGTGGCACCATCTAACCACTCTTCAAATCCCTCTTCCCCCGAGGGTACAGGTTTCCTCCCAGAAAACATCCGGAGTTTCCTGTATCCCGACATCGGGTAGTCCCCGGGGTCTCTTCTGCACTGAGTCACAATCTCCCCTAGGACCGCGCACAGTTCTGCACTAAGAGTGGTCTGTGCAGGTGCTGGACTTTCCGCGCCCTTCTGCTCTTCCTTCTTTGGGGATAGCATGGTTTTCATTGGAGAACAGTCTCCCTTGCGCGGCAGCGCATGCAGCAATTGATAGGTCTGACCATCCAGTGCTCGTATGCTTTGGCTCCTGAACTGCTCTGGAGTCTCACTTCTCCATTCTACTAGGGCGTATGTATACCCGGCATCATCTCTCGTGTCCATTATCCGTGACTTGTGGCCTGGGGATAATGACATTATGAGCTGCTTGACTGCCTCTTCCTGCCATATCCCTGGCAGTTCAATGACTGCTGCTGTGGCTGGATCCATGCCCCATATTGTGGACCACCGCCCCACTTCTATCGGGTCCATGCCGGTACCTTCTGGCGGGTTTTCCCGCTGTCTCAGGATCCCGGATTACGAGCCCCCACGTGTAGCGATACCCCCAGTTAAGAGGGCCGCAAGTTTGTTTTGGGTCCCCGAGTACAGCTCCACCAACCCCCCGGCAATCTGCTCTACCCACTCTGGCACAGTTAATCAACAGGTGTAGGTGCATGCACATATAAATATCACTTATACTTTAAGTGTAATGGACTCGGACTCACAAGCAGACTGCTGACTGAATAACTGTCTTTACTTTGGTAAAGTGAATAGAAATGGTAACATGCATTTAAAACATTTGCTTTACAATACACATGAACAGGTCCCTGCAGTGTGCTATAAACATGTACACATATGTGGGTCTGGATAGCAATGGGGAACGGAGCGCCACGTGTGCGACCGTCTGCTATGCACCTCTGAGGTGCAACAAATCTAGCTGCGCCTACCTAACGGACCAGGCCTGATCCCTAGCAATAGAGATCAGTCCTTGAATAGGTACAGTATTCTTCACCGGCAAGAGAACTGTAGAGGTGGTGCACATGTAGCTTTAAATGGTGTGTTTGTAATCCACAGAAAGAAACATCTGCTGCTCTGAGGTAAACTGTGCCTTGGCAGTTCAATAGGCATAGAAGTGAATGTAACAGTGTAGGATGAGCCTTTCAGCTCGCTCACCACTCCTGGGGTACCGTCCTCAGCTCTGGGACCTCCACTGGCGGCGTCCGGCCTCCTCCGTCACAGCCCCTGCGCTCCGGTCCTCTCTCCGACCGACCGTCTGTAGGGAAAAGTCTCCGCTCCGCTGCTGCTGACACTGAGGGGTGAGAGTCTCTCTCTGTCTGCTGTAAGGCCCAGGCTTCAGGCCTTCAGCAGTCCCGGTCCGCACAGGTGTCTCCTCACTTGCAAGTCTCTGCGTCACCAGCCCAGTCAGAAGAGGAAGAGGCGGTCTCTCCTCTTCCCTTTTATCACCTCCCCCAGCAGCCTCTCGGGCAGAAACAAACAGCCTCCCGGGAGCCTGGGGAATTATGGGGAATGTAGTCTTCTCCCCTAAAAGGGGAACGACCCCGCTACATATCTTTATCTTGCAATAATATGGGCCAGTACTTTTTAAATATGGCTTCTATTTGTCTAAATTGCCTGTTGAATCCCGTAATAAAGGCTATAGTGCCTTTGAAATCTGTTGTTTTTTTCTTTTTAGTCTCTAAATGTGTTACTCGATCTATTTTGGATACTTGTGCCATAGTTTGATCAAGAACTGCTGGCTGGTATCCCTTTTCTAAAAATCTCTCTGTGAGTACTTGAGCCTGTTGTTGGAAAAACATGTTCACTACTGCAGTTGCGTTTGAGTCGCATATATTGTCCTTTCGGAACTGCCCCTATCCACCGTGGGTGATGGCAACTGGAAGTGGGCACATATCCGTTGCGGTCGGTGGGTTTGAAGTAGGTTCTGGTGGTAAATTTATTATTAATGATGGCTATAGTGATGTCTAGATAGTTGACTTGTAGTCCCTTACTTTCTGCTGTAAAGCTAATTCCATAGTTGTTTCTATTCATATTGTGTAAATATTGATTAAACTCGTCCAAACTGCCTCCCCAATACAGCAGGACGTCGTCAATATATCGCTTGTAGAATATAAGCGTCTTATTGTCATTTTGATAAATGGTTTCCGACTCCCATTTATTAAGGACTATATTAGCTACGCTGGGGGCGTAGCGGGCCCCCATCGCAACTCCTCTTACCTGTTTGTAGTAGTCTTTATTTGCCCAAAAGTAGTTGTTACTCATAGCTAAGTTTAAACCTTCAACTAAGAAATTAATTTGTACTTTTTTTAAATGTGAATCTTTTTCCAGGGCCCATTTTATTGCTGCTAACGCGTCAGATTGTCGGATATTAGTGTACAAAGACTCGATATCCACTGTAATCATGATAAGATCTTTGGTTGCTTTCATGTTTTGCAATAACACTATTAACTCTCTACTGTCTTTCAAGTAGGAGGGGCTTTTGGAGACCAGTGGTTTAAAAACTGCAGTCTAAGTACTCTCCCAAGCGGGAGAAAAGGGAGTCTACTCCACTAATAATAGGGCGACCTGGTGGTCGCTCTTTATTCTTGTGTACTTTTGGCACCAGATAAATTACTGGAGTCTTGGGAGCTAAAATAACCAAATATTTTGCTTCTTTGTTGTTCAACAGTTTTTTGTATAACCCTTCTTCTATCCAACTGTTTAGTTGTGCTTTCAATTTTAGGGTTGGGTCTCCCTTTAATTTGTTGTAAGTGTTTATGTCCTCCAGTTGTCTCCTCATGTCTAGATAGTAGTAATCCCGGGACATAATAACTAACCCCCCCCCCCCCTTTGTCTGCTGCTCGAACGACTATTTGTTTATTTTTTTCGATGGATTTTATATCTTCCCATGTTTTTTTCGTGTCAGCGTATTTAGTGATGCTCATGTTTTTGACTTCGTGTTGAACCATGTTTTTGAAGACTTCAATATGGTGATGTGTTCCTTTTTGTGGGTTGAATACCGAATTATTTTTGAGGTTGGTGTGTGGGTATAGGGGTTCCCCCCGACCAACTCCCTCGTATGGTAGCCACTTGGCTACCACTTGGCTATGTATATCATTTGAATTTTAATAAATCAAACAGTATTATACTATGTAGCTGTTCTTTTGCCTTTATACATATATCTCGCCTGAGTCCAATGGGAAGAGGAACTGCCATTATCATCCCCTGCTAATCGTATGTGCACAGGCACTAACCTGTGAAAGCTTGATTGACTCTCTTTTTAACTAAAGAAGTCAAATATATCTGGTAAGCAGTAAACCAGTCTATTCACATTGGGTGACATATAGAAGAAAGTGGTGAAGGTTATATTTCTCACAAATCTACAGTCAAGAATAATATTTAGTGGTTTAATACCTGATCATACCACAGGACACTGCAAAGTTTTTTAAATCATTTTTATTCAGTTTATTTTTTCACCTGCATGTTTTCACTTGGATGGACTTTTTCACATGTATCGGGACTGTGGTGTATGTTACATATGATACATGACATGTACTACTGAATCCACTTGTTATATTTGAGTATCATTATCTAATTGTCTATGTCACAGCGCAAAGCCAATTATAGGATACAGAAGCACTTTGTAATATATATTATTCACCTATGTATAATATTTAGCATCTACCAGAGTCTAGAGGGTCCAACAAGTGACTCCCTGGGATCACATTATAGTAGGGATATACATAGGTTAATTCTACCTATGTAGTTAGCGCCCCTGTTACACCTATCACTACCACCACTTAATCTCACGATTTTTTGAAGGGAGCAGCTCTTTTATTAATCAATTAGTTCACTAACAATTTAGGTTAATTATCACGTGGCGCGGAGTTCCATAGCCCAACTATAGGGTTGTGTTCTTTTTTCAAGACTTATAGATAGATAGGAGACAGCATGCTACTCAATCCTCCACCCGTGGGATCCCCCACCTGGAAAGACATAGAACTTCTCCCACCAGCCCATGTACAGGTTGGTGGTAGATGAAGTAAACTTGGCCCACATTGAAGCTCTGCACCTCTGCAGATAGAAGACCCCACCAAACATTTCTGAAAGTCACAAGAATAACTACTATGTTTCTTGTGGTGTAACTGCAGGTCAGGGCCAGGTGATGAGGGTCACAAGTATATAGCAAACATACATCCATTGTTACCCAAACTCTAATGCCCTGTACACATGATCGGAAATTCGGCCAGCAAAAGACCGATGAGAGCTTTTGGTCGGAAAATGCGACCGTGTGTATGCTCCATCAGAATTTTCCTGGAGGAATTCCAACCAGCAAAAGATTGAGAGCAGGTTCTCTATTTTTCAGTCGGAAAAAGTTCCTATCCGAAAATGCGTTCATCTGTATGCAATTTCGATGCGCAAAATTCCTACACATGCTCGGAAACAATTCGACGCATGCTCAGAAGCATTAAACTTAATTTTCTCGGCTCGTCGTATTGTTGTACGCCACCGCATTCTTGATGGACGAAAGTTCAAGCCAAGTTTGAGTGGAATTCCGTCAGAAAAAACATCCAAGATTTTCGGAAATTCCACTCGTGTGTAAGGGGCATTACCTTCCAAACAAGCTTGTGAATATCAGATAATGCTGTTTTTGGTTCTTGTGGAATGTTCCCTGGGTAAAAGAGGGAACATTCGAGTAACGGAGGGCTGCACCGTTAACTGTTTGGTGGTTTTCTTACTAAAAAAAACTCCCCTCTGTTTGGCATGTACTTCAGCTTTGGTAGGCTTAAATGCCTCTATTGATTTGGTTGTGTCTTTAAGACCCATTCTCTACTTACTCCATAATATCATGAAATCTCTCAACAGCTGGACTCCTAGCTTGAGTGGACTAAAAATATTTGTCACTATACTTTAGTTTTATAATTTCCCACAGATGCAACTCCTTTGCCAGACTCTTGATGTAACTGCTGTAAAATCAAAACTGTTTTAATTTCCTGAAAATCAATGTATTAATACACTCTGTCAGCGCTGTATGAACTGTATATAGCCTCAGCTACATACAGTTTACAGGTCTGTGTTCCAGCAGTCAGAAGGGAGGCTTCCTGTCCTAATCCTGGAATAAAATTGAGTTGGGCTGAGCACTGCTCATCTGTTCCATGAGGCCTTGTATTTCATGAATGAATACACAAGCTTCCTCTGATTGACTGAGGTAGAGATTATGACGTCATTCACCTACCTACCAGCCTGTATTTGTAGGAGGAGTCAGGTTGCATAAAGCCAGGGCTGGTGCAAGGATTTTTGACACCCTAGGCAAAACCTAATTTTGCCGCCCCCATTGGCCCCACCCCTGACTCCACCCCCTTTGCCCTGCTTTGCTTCCTCTAGCGCTGGCTTGAGTGCTGCGCCCCTAGTTAAACTACCGGTCGGACGGAGCAGCTGCCTGGGTTAGCTACATGCTGCAGCCTGCAGACGCGGAGGGAAACCAGCGGCTAGGCAGCAGTGCGCCCTAGGCGGCTGCCTAGTTTGTCTAGTGGTAGCCCCGGCCCTGCATAAAGCCTGCCCTCCATTGCCTCCGCCCTTGTGGACCTATGCTCGCGTGTCCCACCCACCCATTCTTCTTTTCTTTTTCTTTCATTTGATTTCATTTCATACTTGGGTATGCCCCCTTTTAGGCATACTGACCACGTGACCCCGGAACACTTCAGGTCTATGTTCTCTGTTGCTCTTTGTTCCTATCCTATGCTATCCACAGATTGACTCCGAGTACAAACCAAGTTGTCCACCCTGCTCACACACACAGGATTTCTATGCAAAGTTCGACAGTGCAATAATACCTACCACCATTGTTGGATGAGTGAAACATCACTCCCTCTATAATGGAGTGTCACATAGTAATAGGATAGTAATAGTTTTTACTGATCCTGTTGCTGGAAAATTTTCATTATGGACAAGATCACTAGGATGACATAGGTCTTATGTTGTAATTATCTACATTTGTATTTTTACCAAAAAGCCCTCCACCGAAAAGTACCAGTGCCAGGCTCCTAGTGTTTGTTTTTATTACCACATGCAGCCTATTTTATCAGGTACTGAATTAAATTTTATTAACCCCTGACAAATGTTATAATCTGCTAAGAGACTTTTTTTACTTCTTTATGGGTTTGTCCTTTTTCTCTTTTAACCTCCAAGAGACCGATAAACGTTTTTTTCATGCTTTGCTACTATGGCATAATTATACTGTCTTTGTTGCATTTCAAATTTTACATCACATCTGTTAATTAGTGCAGAAATGCCTCCGGTCAGAAAATGACTAACGAACCACGCATGCGCAGTGATGACATCACTCCAGCTGATCGATGGACCAGCTGGAGTGACGCTCTGTACAGCGCATGAGCAGATCGGATGCATCTGATGGAAAGCATTGTAAACCACAGGAGGCATTATTCGATAGAAAACGGGCATGGTGTTTGGGCGGGGCTCTGCGCTCTGTCATAGGTGGAGGGAGGGGAGACTGGGTGGTCCTTACAGGATCCATATCTAAAGAAAAGCGATTAGAGAGGGGAACAGGAGTCCCAGAGGGACTACAACTAACAGCATGTCCTGTCACTGTCCCCCAGAGGCACAACAACTGCCAGCATGTCCTGTCACTGCCCCTAGAGGGACTACAACTGGCAGCATCACCTGTCACTGCCCTCTAGAGGGACTAAAAATGCCAGAATGTCTATTCACTGCCCTCTAGAGGAACTACAACTCCCATCACGTCCTGTCACTGCCCCTGGAGGGACTACAACCCTCAGAATGTCCTGTCACTGCCCTGTAGTATGTTATATATATATATATATATATATTAGATATATATAGTGTTTTTTTATGTATTTTATATATGGTGTTATATGTAGGCATTCTAAAGCCCCATACACACGGTCGGAAAATCCGACCACCAAATCCATCGGATTTGGTCCGACGGATTTAGTCCGACACTGGTGTTGCATACACACGGTCGGACAAAGTTGTCGGAAAATCCGATCATTCTGAACGTGGTGACATTTGTTGCCTACGACGGGACTACGTAGAGGCTAGTAGCCAATAGCTTTGGTCTTGTAATGTGATCTGAGCATGCGTGGCACTTTGTCCGTCGGAATTCGCTACACATGATCGGAATTGGTGTGATCGGACTTTGTTGTCGGAAAATTTTTAGAGCAGGAGATACAACTTTGTCCGTTGGACAATCCGATGGAAAATGTCCGATGGTGCCTACACATGGTCGGAATTTCCGACAACATTGTCCGATAGGACAGAATCCATCGGAAAATCCGACAGTGTGTATGGGGCTTTAGACAAGTTCATTTTAGGCAGGCCACATTGTTATCTGTTAACCTAATTACTTGTTGATCAAAGGGGAAGTGGCCAAACAAGAATTACTCCACATATCAAAGGGGAACAGATAATGATTCTGGGCTATGTTGATGTTAATTTGCAAGAATGCAGATTAGGGCAGTTTATGACTACAGCTGTTCACAGCTTGGGGTGATCTTCTGTCACTCTGAATGACAGGAGCAGATCAAAGCATTTAATGGAAACGACCAATCAAATTGCTCAGCCATTCAGTGTGGGGGGGATATAACATGGCATTCAGTCTAAAACTATCTCAGGGAGGGTTTGTGATTATGAAGGTACAGGTCTAGGAGAAATATTCGCTGTCATGATTATACCCTGTTGGATTTTGTCATCTATTATAATACTGTTCTGTTTTGGAAGCCAATAAACTCTCTCTCTGGAAGAATTGGGTTTGCTGCGGGACAATACTTATTAATAACTACTATTCATCTACGAACTACATATTATATCACTACATGCCCCTAGAGGGAATACAACTCCCAGCATATCCATTCACTACCCTCTGGAGGGACTACAACTCCCATTCTTTTTACTGCCTATTACCAGACTACTTCCAGGGTTAGACCCCCCCGTTGGATTATTATCTCCACCCAGTGGCAGTGTGTCCATTAAGGGCGCACGGGCGCTGCCCCCTCTGTCACGCCCCCTATATGTAACATGGAAAGATTCATGCATGGCATAAATCTATCCATGGCCACTGTAGCCACCCCCTATTCATGTGTCCCATCCCTTTTCGGACGCCAGGCACCTGAATTACAGCAGCGGGGGTGTTTTTTGAAGCACCTGATTAGAGCCATAGGCTCTAACAGGCTTCAAAAAAGGTGGACTCGGAGTGCAGAACTCACCAAAGTGTATAAGAAAAGCAAATAAATATTTGCTTTTCTAATACTGAACCGTCTCTTCACCAATCAGGAAGCGGAAGTCTAATAACGGTCACCTGATTGGCTGAAGGCACAGGCATCCTAATTGGAAGCCAAGCGGAATGGAAGAAGAGACTCACAGGAACCATGGAGGATGCCGGAGCCATTGCCTGCTGCATGTCCCACAGCTCGCCGCCGTTACCCGCTGCCTGACCTGCCACCAGGATCGCGTAAGTGCCAGTCAGACAGCGAGCGGGCGGGGGGGGGGGTCACAGCGGCTGCATATGATGGGCACAGAGGCTGCATATGATGGGCACAGAGGCTGCATATGTTGGGCACAGAAGCTGCATATGATGGGCACAGAAGCTGCATATGATAGGCACAGAGGCTGCATATGATTGGTACAGTGGCTGTATTTTATGGGCACAGTGGCTGCATTTTATGGGCACAGTGGCTGCATTTTATGGGCACAGTGGCTGCATACGATGGGCACAGTGGCTGCATACGATGGGCACAGTGGCTGCATAAGATGGGAACAGTGGCTGCTAGGCTTGTGCAATTTGTTTCGTGACAAATTGAAATTCGTCCGAATTTTGCAAATTCCGGACATTCGGAAGCATTTGAATTTTCGAACAAAGCAATTACGAATAAAACCGAATCCAAAATAAATGATATCGCAAATAGTGAATGCCTTAGGCATAATTCATTAATGTGTTAATGCGGCCTAATGCAACAGCAAGTCGACTTGTGATCCTGATCGCATAACAAATAATTCAATTTTATTCCAATCGATTTGTTTTATTCCCTAGTGATCTAGTAAACAATTGGAAAGAAATTGATTCATCCAAATGTCCGCCAAATTTAGTGAATAGTGAAGTGAAATCATTAGTTATGCAAAATCACGAGTCGACTTTCTGTTGCATTAGGCCGCGTTAACACATCAACGAATTATGCTGAAGTCATTCGCTTATTGTGATGTAATTCATTTCGGATTCGGTTTTATTTGTAATTGCTTTGTTCAGAAATTTGAATGCATTAGAATGTCCGAAAGTTGCAAAATTTAGACGAATTTCGATTTCAATTCGAATTTATTAGTTATTCCGGATATTAGAGCGTTACAGTTATTTAGGCCAATCAGTTGATTCCTTGGAGGCTGGATTACTGGCATGGAGTAATTTACAGTCCAATCAGCCGCTTTATTTTGTGCTGGAGGTTGGATTAAGGACAAAAGTTCACTGCATTCCTGGGAACTGAGTGAGAAAGGGAGTTTGAGCAGAGGAGAGGAGACAATTTTTGAGAAACAGAGAGTCCAGTCTAGTAAAGTTGTTGTCAAGATGGATTCAAGCTCTCACATGAGGTTCCTCCTCCTGGTACCAGCAGCAGCAGCACTCCAAACAGAAAAGGTTAGGGAGGGAAACTGTTGATGGTTCAAAATCCCCTACTAGCAGGGCTGAGAGGTCCTGCTCTGAGACCAGGAAACAGTCGGCATCTATTGCATGTCATCTGCTTTTTTAGGATCTTCCCCCAATAACAACCTGCACAATTACTACTAGTGCCAGTTGTGTCACCACCACCTCTGCTATGGGCACTTCGAGAAATGTGGTGACACCAAGCATTTTTTACAGGAAAGGCCTGACAGTACCACCAACACAGGCTTTTGATTCTGAACATCCATTTAAGCAGCCTAAAAGTGAAATATTAGAATATAAGCAAGACATTTTGCGTGCTCATAGTTCCACCAACACCCCTATTGCTACTCGCATTGGCATCACCATCACCACTGAAGAAATTACATCTGCAGGTCATAGAAGTAGTGAGGGAGATTTTTTAGTCCCATTTCCCATTAGCTATCTGAGAGAAGAGCGGATTCATCAGGTCCCCCCAACATCTCCTCCTTCGCAAACATGGAAGATTCAGATTATACCTTAGCCTTTAATCTCGATCAGGAACCAAATATTTATGAGATAGAATATTCCCCTTCCCATATTAAATTTGATTCCCCACTTTTCTATTCCCCTGAAAGAACAGCACCGGTGGCACCTGCCTCTGCTTTTCCGGCTGAGTCTCCCATAAACATTAGAGCCGTCAGCACAACTGTTAGTCAAGTAACCTTCTTCACTATCCCTGGCATGAGGCCACCTCCCATTTTATCACAAAAACACAGCAGCATAGCAGAGTGCACATGCCAGGCTACAACCAAAACTAAGCAAGTTGCTCTAGCATCTGTGGCTGAAGAGGAAACTCTCTCTAAAAAATCTTCACCACACAGTGGCAGCAGCAGTCGTTCCAAAATTTGGGAGCATTTTGTGACAGTTGGTGATGGCCGCACAGCTGCATGTAAACTGTGCAGCAGAGAAGTCAGCAGTGGGAGACTGTTGGGTCATCGCACAAATTCTGGGATGAAGCAACACATGCTTACCCACCACAGGCCAGTAGTAGTGAGGGAAGAAATGGGTGTGGCTCCTCCATCTACCACAACTAGTACCAGCAGTGTCACAGTCACCGCCACTTCTGGAGCTTCAGGTCATATTAAAATGCAAAATAAATCCATACAGCCCACTATTGAACATTTTGGTAGGTTACATTACTGGGGAATGTCAAAACAGCAGTCCCAGAAACTTATGTGCCTCATTGGACAGCTTATAGCTGTTGGGGGTGCTTCTTTAAATTTTGTGGAAGGGGAGCCCTTCAAGCAGCTTATGCAGGCTGTGGCACCACAATACCAGGTCCCTTCATGCACCAGGAGAAGATGACACCGGGAGAACACAGCACCGGGAAAACCCACGTCCCGGAAGAAGACGGCTTGTTTTAACATTTCGCTGCTTTTTGGGTTGAATGAGTAGGGGTACAATGTACCCGGTACCTATGCACATGGGGGGGTCGGGATCTGGGGGCCCCCTTCTTAAAGGGGGCTTCCAGATTACGATAAGCACCCCGCCGGCAGACCCCGACAACCACAGCCCAGGGTTGTCAGGAAGGGGCCCTTGACCATATCAATATGGGGGCAAGGTGCTTTGGGGTGGGGAGCACAGAGCCCCCCTGCCCAAAAGTACCCACAACCCCCCCATGAGGAGGGCATGCGGCCTGGTATGGCTCAGGAGGGGGGGCATTCGCTCGTCCCCTCCCTTTCCTGACCTGTCTGGTATGGATTTTAGGGGGGATCCCACGCCATTTTTCTTCTCAATTTTGGCATGGTGGTCCCTCCAAATCAATATTAGACCCAAAGGGCCTGGAATGGACCTGGGGGGGGGACCCCACGCAGTTTTTTTCTCAATTTTTTTTATTGCTGATTCATTTTTTTTCTTTCATTCAGCTGTTAGCGGGAAGCCCTGCTGACAGCTGATGATTCATCAGTTGTTAAGGACGCAGTGGCTGGCTTCCCAACCCCTCTTTAGCAACCAGCTATATAAAGTGTGTTACAATATGTTTAACGAAAAAAAAAAAAACGCAAAATGCATGAAAACTGCAGGCAAAAGCACATAAAACGCGAGTTTAAAACGCAAAACACACTGCAAAACGTGACTGAAAAAACGCATCAAGTGCAGCCACATAGATGTGAACCCTTTTCACACAATAAAAAAGGTCCAGTTAACAGAAAGGGTCTGGGTCAAAGTAGAAACATTTAACCCATACATGAACAGGTAAATATACAGTGGTGTTGATTTACTAAAACTGGAGTGCAAAATCTGGTGCAGCTCTGTATACAAACCAAACCATTTTTTTTTTTGTCAAAGCTTAATTGAAAGCTGAAGTTAGAAGCTGATTGGTTACCATGCAGCGCTGCACCAGATTTTGCACTCTCCAGTTTTAGTAAATCAACCATCAGATCACAAATCAAAAACACAGACATCAGATCACAAATCTTAATTTCCAGCCAGGCTACATTCTAACTCGTGGGTGCTCAACCTGTGACACTCCAGCTGTTGCAGAATAACAAGTCCCATCATACCTCTGATTTGTAGTTCTGCAACAGCTGGAGGGCCACAGGTTAAGCATCCATGTTCTAGCTGATCACACTTTTTACAAGCTGGGATAAGTCATGTTAATTTTTTCTAAGGGTAGAGGAATAAATATACATTATTATTATTATACAGGATTTATATAGCGCCAACAGTTTATGTAGCGCTTTACAACTTGAGGGTAGACAGTACAAATACAATACACTTTAATACATTAGGAATCAGAGGGTCCTGCTCCTTAGAGCTTACAATCTAAGAGGGAAGTTCAAGAGATACAAGAGGTAATAACTGTGGAGGGGATGTGCTGATTGAGAAGATAAATGTACAGTTGTTAGGTGGGGGCCAGATAGGCTTCTCTGAAGAGATACGTATTTAGGGATCGTCTGATAGTGGCTAAAGTAGGAGAAAATCGGACAGATTGGGGTAGAGCATTCCAGAGGATGGGAGGATACCTTATTCCTTGCTCTTGCAGGCCTTCTGTCTTCTATACAACACTTACACAGAGTCACTTCTTTTCACTGCATGACTTTTCACTACCTCTCTGACATCATTACATACAAGGTTGACTTGTAGTCCTGCACCGTACGTGAGGCTGTTGAGGGCCTTACCCACTAAGGATGGGCCCGGTGCTCGATGCAAACCCATGTTCGCATCGAGCACCAGGTGTTCGCTCGCTCGGCGAGCCCAGAACTATTTTGGCCGCTCGCATCACATTCGTGTGATGCGAGCGGCCCCCGCAATGCATTGCGGCCGGCGCGGCCTGTGCAGTGCATTGCTGGCTGATGATTGGCCAAGCATGCACTGTGACCCCGCATGCTTGGCCAATCACAGCGCCGGAAACTCGGAGAGCCATAATTGGCTACAGGCAGGACGCCTGTAGCCAATTACAGCTCAGGGGCTTTAGTACACGCCCCCTCATTTAAAAGGCCGCCACGCCGTCGGCGCCGGTCACATGAGTTCCGGCTTTAGGAGAGAGCAGGCTGATTCTGTGTCACTCTTTGCTAGATTCATTTAGAAAGATTTGCTCTACTTTGCTAAACCATTGCTACCTGTCATTGATCATCCATTGCTGCTGCTGGTTAGTGTGTTTTTAGCTGCTGCTGGGGGTTAGTCTGGTGCATGTCTTACTGTTAGTACAGTATTTCAGTAGTACCAACCGCAGTGCTGTTAGTACAGCACTGCACCCCAAAAGCACCCATAGGGCTTGTAGTGTGTTCGTGGCAGGCACTGGCAGCAAACAGAGCTCCTATATTTTGTTCACAGAAGCACCTATAGGACTTGTAGTGTGTTCGTGGCAGGCACTGGCAGCAAACAGAGCTCTTATATTTGGTTCCCAGAAGCACCTATAGGACTTGTAGTGTGTTCGTGGCAGGCACTGGCAGCAAACAGAGCTCCTATATTTTGTTCCCAGAAGCACCTATAGGACTTGTAGTGTGTTCGTGGCAGGCACTGGCAGCAAACAGAGCTCCTATATTTTGTTCCCAGAAGCACCTATAGGACTTGTAGTGTGTTCGTGGCAGGCACTGGCAGCAAACAGAGCTCCTATATTTTGTTCCCAGAAGCACCTATAGGACTTGTAGTGTGTTAGTCCCATCACACAGAGCTCCTATATTTTGTTCCCAGAAGCACCTATAGGACTTGTAGTGTGTTAGTCCCATCACACAGAGCTATATTTTCTTCCCAGAAGCACCTATAGGACTTGTAGTGTGTTAGTCCCATCACACAGAGCTCCTATATTTTGTTCCCAGGAGCACCTATAGGACTTGAAGTGTGTTAGTCCCATCACACAGAGCTATATTTTCTTCCCAGAAGCACCTATAGGACTTGTAGTGTGTTAGTCCCATCACACAGAGCTCCTATATTTTGTTCCCAGAAGCACCTATAGGACTTGAAGTGTGTTAGTCCCATCACACAGAGCTATATTTTCTTCCCAGAAGCACCTATAGGACTTGTAGTGTGTTAGTCCCATCACACAGAGCTCCTATATTTTGTTCCCAGAAGCACCTATAGGACTTGAAGTGTGTTAGTCCCATCACACAGAGCTATATTTTCTTCCCAGAAGCACCTATAGGACTTGTAGTGTGTTAGTCCCATCACACAGAGCTCCTATATTTTGTTCCCAGAAGCACCTATAGGACTTGAAGTGTGTTAGTCCCATCACACAGAGCTATATTTTCTTCCCAGAAGCACCTATAGGACTTGTAGTGTGTTAGTCCCATCACACAGAGCTCCTATATTTTGTTCCCAGAAGCACCTATAGGACTTGAAGTGTGTTAGTCCCATCACACAGAGCTATATTTTCTTCACAGAAGCACCTATAGGACTTGTAGTGTGTTAGTCCCATCACACAGAGCTCCTATATTTTGTTCCCAGAAGCACCTATAGGACTTGTAGTGTGTTAGTCCCATCACACAGAGTTCCTATATTTTGTTCCCAGAAGCACCCATAGGACTTGTAGTGTGTTAGTCCCATCACACAGAGCTCCTATATTTTGTTCCCAGAAGCACCTATAGGACTTGTAGTGTGTTAGCCATTTTTCTCAAGGATTTTCAGCCATATGGCGGCCAGGACAAGACATGACATTAAAGCCGCAAGTGGTTTTAAATGGCTTCTTTTTTTCCTTTACAAATGTCATTTTGTGCAAGGACAGTTCTAAACACGGGAAACACATGCCACTTCACAGGCATACTTTAGACACCCCCCAGGTACCATATTTAAAGGAAAATTTCACTTTTTTTTTTCACTTTATGCATCATTATAATGACTGCTCCCGAAAAAACGTTAGTTTCTTAAAAGTTCTTTTTGCATTGATATATGTCCCCTGGGGCAAGACCCGGGTCCCCAAACCTGTTTTATGACATTAACATGCATATTGGCCGTTGTAATTAGCACTTTTGATTTCGAACGTTCGCGTCCATTATAACGTATAGGGTTCGAAAATTCGCGCAAACTTTCGGTCCGTTCGAAGGTTCTGGTTCGAACCGAACCCGGGGGTGTTCGGCTCATCCCTATTACCCACATCTCAGAGAGAAGGGAAGTGTGCTAGATTCTGGGGGGAATGTAGAATAAGGTAAGTATTTTACTGTATAGCTAGTTTCAGTGCAAGGTTTAATAATCAGAATATAGGCTACAGTCAGGTAAGGCATCCAACAGCTCTCAGGCAGCCTGGCATTTTAGAAGTTACTATGGATTAAGACACAAAGTTGGTATGCTTAAACCACGGCTTCTGCTGGTGAGAAATTATGTTCCAGGCTGGTTGGATGAGGATTGGAGGATCTTCTCATCATCAATGATGCTGTCTTCAGGTCTTTGACACCAAGAAAGATGCCACATTGTGATCATCCTCAGGGTCCCTTCAATTGGAATTTGTTGCAGCATTTATCTGTAGCATTCATCTGGAGGTATCTATAACCCCCCCCCCCCTCAAAAAAAATCACTTACTGTTGACTAACTCCCTACTGCTGTCAGAAGTCTATCAAAGCACCAACTACTGTTTTGGTAAAATGATACTTCTACGGATATATTTGACCTCTTGATTTCATTTTTGCAATTGATAGGTTGAAGTACTTCACTCGTATCTTTTGTTTTTTGCCTATTAACACATTTTTTCTAAGCAAGTCATACGGTACAAAAGGTTTATTAGAACTCTTAGAAACAATAAACAGAAATGTTCTCATGGAAGCATATTTGTGTCCACATAAGTACTGCATAGTGTTATGACAACAACCAGCCTTTTCAATACATGCTCTAAACAACTAAAGCTTTTTTTAATACACATTTTTTAAGTGCATGGCTAATAGCATAATGAATTTTGTTGAACCCTTTGTATTTATTGCTGTAATGCAGTCAAGTTACATATTCTGTAATAAATATGCTACTCTGTTATTTTTTTTATTTTATTTATTTATTTATTTTTTAGTTGCTAAAAAAAGGGTAAAATACCCTGGAAAGACTGATGCTTTCACGCACAGGCACTGGCTGAGTTTCTACTCCAATTCCAATGTGTCCTTCCTGCACACTATTTCAGTTCCCTGCAATACTGTTGGTTGGAACTGTGTGCGGGAAAGGGGCAGCAGCAAGACAGTTTTGCATCAGCAAGAACAATGACAACCTCAGAAAACTACTGGACATTTTCTTTCTGTTACTTAAAGCAGGCCTATTACTGGTGGGCAAAGCACATGTCCTTGGTAAATCTACCTGAAAAGTAATCAGATTTGGACTGCTGCTTTATGAAAGCCAAACTAATTGCATAAGAAAAAAATAAAAATAAAAATCAATTCCATAGCCCCATATATGCTGCCAGTGTATACTGTCGCTTACACTGTTCATGAAAATTGTGTTTTCTGCCATACCATGCAGGGCCGTCTTTAATATTGATTGGACCCTGGGCAAAACTTTTCTTGGGGGGCCCCCCCCATGCAGTTTCGCTCTCCACATGCTCTGAGACATACAATAAATAGCAGCTAGACTCAAAATCAGTTTACTGAATCAGATCAGGCAGCTATTGTGTTTGGTTGCCAGAGGTTACAGTGTATCATAAACCAGGATAGTTGGAAAGTATGGAAAGTATGAGGCAGCTGCTTTGGGCCCCACAACAATGTCAGGGCCCAGGGCAGCTGCCCCTTTTGCCCTGCCTTAAAAACGGCCCTGATACCATGTACAGATTTAAGGGAGCCTCCAAACATTTATTTCTAGGATTTGTAAATCCTGTCCTTGCAGGTCCTTAAAAGACACTCCCCTCACTGTTATATATATATATAATATATATATATATATATATATAATGTATATATATATATATATATATATATATATATCTTTTTTTTTGCATTGTTACATCTCATCCATAGCAGTACCTTTATATTCCTTCTTTTAGAGTTGTTCACCTGTTGGCTCTAAAAATGGACAGAATATAATAAGATTTGCCCCCATATATTTCAGTAGGATTCACCTCTAAGCTGTAGTTTACTGGGTTTCAAACAAGATTCACCAATCCCTTGGCAAAACGAAGCAGGGCAGATTCAGCCATCAATATGTGTAAATACTGCTCAGACCCCGGGGTCACAGGAAGTAGACAGAAGGTTAGTGACATCCATTAGTAGAAAGGATTTACTTTGGGGACAGCTCTGAGATTTTTTAGTTTTTTTTCAATTTTTAAAATGAAATGAAATATTGTATATTAATATTTTGAATGAAATATTGAATATAAGTGTCTTGGCTTCTTATATCAGATAACAGGTGGAGCTTCATAGGTTTTCCAGTTTCTACCTACCAAATATTTTTATCAGTAAAAGGGATTAAAGGCAATTAGCATTAACATAATTTAAACTAATGTCATCCAAAGTTACCTGCCAAGGTCAATATTGTTAACATAACATATTATGTGGTTATGGATAAAAGATAAAAGTGTAAACAACAAAAATGTTTTAGCGAGTTTTGGAAGCCATTTCATTTGTTTTTGGACAACTAAAAGTCATAGGAATACATGACTTATTGCGACAGGACTTTGACGCAGCAATCATCATTATTATCCAAATTGCATAATCAACTTAAGGCTGTTTTCACGCTATTGTGATGTCAGACGTTGCATGTGATTCGCACTGCATTGCCATATGGCTTGTATGGCTGAATTTGCATTGCTTTCGGACCAAAAAGGTGCAGGACTCTCTTTTTGGTCCGCACTGGAATCGGATCGCATTGGGTGTTCACACCCATGTGATCCAATTCCTGCACCATTAGAGAGTTTGCACTTCCATCTGCGAACTGATTTGGGAGTGTCATTAACTTAGTATTGACACCCGCAGCGGTTCGCATAGGGCAGTGTGAACTGCCTGAGAGAGACATGCAATGTGGGAATCTGCACAGGAATCGCACAGGTTTCCGCATCGCATATATGTGAACCCAGGCTAATGCATTTTTTTCACTGAAGCTCAAATGTCTGTTTTACATGTATTGCCACTATGTACCTTCTGCAGATATGTTTGTACCTGGGTAAGTTTTGATCAACCGGGGTTTGATTTTCCAATCCAATATCGTTTTTCTTTAAAAAAAAATTGGTACTAGGGATGTCCTTCTGATTCCCCATTTCTCCTCCATAAGCATACACCTCAGGGCCAATGATAAGGCAGTACAGCCAGCCCTCCTGTACCTGGCCCAGGCCCAATCAGTTCAAAAGGGGGGCCTGGGCACCTGCTGAGCAGGGTGGTGGCTGTACTGCCTTATTGCTGATACTTGTGACTTCTGTGGATATCCCTGCAATGTTGCTGGGTTCTACTATTTTTTCTCCCTCCGGATATGCTGCAGGGGGATCGGTTCGAGGATCTGTGCCCTTTCTACCTACTGTCAAGCCCCCCTACCCCACAGCACTGCTGGCTTCCCTCCTCTCTTGATAGCTGCTGTGGGCACACAGGGGATGGTTTCAGAATGGGGAGGTGGCAAATATGTAATATTTACTGGTCCCTTCTTTTCCTGAATGAACACAGTGAGCAATTAGTACTGATCGCTCCTGTGTCCATTCATCAATGAAGCATAGTGAACTGTGTTCACTATGCTTTGATTTGTGAATGAACAGGAAGCCGCTCAGTACAGAGCACTTCTCATTTATTCACTGTCCAGTTCAGCTGAGGCTGCAGAGAAAACAACTGATGATTTTATGTCCTCAGTCCTTTTCTTTTCTAAAAAAAGGAATACAATTGTTTAATTTTTTTAAATAATAAAAACATTAAGGATGTGTTCAAATGTGCTTTGCTCTTTGAAGAGCATTCAGCATTCGAATTGCTCTTCAGAGAGCATTTTACAGGCAGGGAGGAGGCAATATCGCCTGCTCTAACCCTGCACTAGCGCACCATGACCCCATGCTTTTTTTGTGGTTGCGGGGCCCTTGCAGAACAGCACTATTGAATTGAATGGGTCCTGATCCATGAGGATAAAATAAATTTCATGATTGCGAAGCATAGCATCGTGGGTGTGGCATTTTAGCGAAAATATTATTTGATATTTTAGGAGGGGAAGGGCCCTGTTAGGTAGGCTGTAGGGGGCCCCCGTAATTTCCAACAGCAGCCCTGATACACATGCATGGTCAGGTATTTATGTAGAGAGAGGAATGTATGTCTATTGAAAGATCTTTTAAAAGAATAGAATTTAAGAGGATCACAGATGTATGCCTGACTAACATTCTGTTTTCTTTTATTGTAGAATGAGTCATACAAAACACAATACCCACTTGATCCTGTATCAGTATTGTACATACTATTTCAGTTCCTGGAAGAATTAATGTATAAAGCTTGAGAACAATTTTCTGTATTACTTCCTACACATATTTTCACTTGCAGCTTCTCTTTTGAATTAGGTGACTGATGTCTAGATCTTAGCATACAATGCAAGTATAGTTGGTAGATTGTGTTAAACCATCTTCAACAAAGGTTGATCATAGATGTGTTAACTTTTCCTAGAAAGACTACATGACTAATGTGGATTAAAGGAATCCCATAATAAATTGAATATGCAGTGTACACCTTGTCAGAGCACATTTCATACCTGAAAACAACTTATCTACGTGTTACAAAGGTATAAACAAGGTATACCCTGATAACAGAAATCACAGGAAAACCAAAATACAAAGAACCAAGCTATACATAATTTTGGTGCAATAATTTCTGCAAAAAAAAAAAATAATAATAATAATTTACATAAGTAAATAGTCAATTAAATCAGTGAATAAATAAGATAATGCATTAATAGGTACTATTGTTGGCAGACTTAAAGTAAAATTCCAATTTAATCCTAACTATACCTAAACCTGCTCCCGCCTCCATTCTAAGCTTTTTTGTACTATCTTGCAAAGGAAAGATGTCTATACTTACCTATTCTGAGGGTGCTCCGGTCCGGTCACATGATCTCTGCAGTGGCCAGCTTCAGTGAAGAGGAGAAATAACCAACAATGACTGCAGAGCCTGGACAATGATGTCATCCAAAGGCTTACTATGTGGCATCCATTGTTGGCTGTCCCTGAAGCTGGCGCTGGGGGCCAATCATTGGACAGCACCCTCAGAATAGGTAAGTATAGACATATTTCCTTTACAGGGTAGTTAGAGTAGACTTAAAATGGGGTGGGGGCAGGTTTAGGTATAGTTAAGAATTGGCTGCAAGTTTACTTTAAGTCTACCAACAATAGTACCCATTAATGCCTTTTATTTATTCTCTAAATAATTGACTAGTTACTTAAATTATTATTTCTTTTTACAAAAATTAGGGTACCAAATATTGTAGGTGTCACGTGGGGTTAGATGAGGATCTAATAAATTTTGATAGGCTAGAGTGCGCATATACACTGGCCAATACCCCTAGGGGATGCTTAGGGTAAAGATAGACACTGAAAAAAGTATATGCATTTAAAAGGTAAATGTTTATTCAAAAGAACATAGGTAGATGCATATAAAGCATAGGGAATATTCAGTATGTTGCACAAGTATAAATGGAGGGCATACAGTTTTTTATCAAGTCAACAGCATGAACATACAAAATTGTTGTGACAGAAAAAAACCTTGCTTGATACATATATAGAAGTTCAGGATGATGCCAACATGTTTCGGACTTTGGTCCTTTTTCAAGGCAACTAGATATCCTTTGATTCACATCTAGATTATGTGAGAATCAGAGATTAGTACATATAGTGTATGACAGTCGAATACAGTCTTTACAAAAACATTGCCAAGAGAGCCGGTATAGTATATGGGTTGTAGGTACTCACATGTGTTGCCAGATTTAAAAAATGTCACGAATATGATCCCAAGTTGAGTTGGTTTGAGACAATATATGCATTGAGTGGTAGTAGTAAAAACACAGTGGAAGTATCCACAAATGTGAAAGGCTTGCTGCGATAATTTCAGGTAGTTGCAAGGTCCTATACAGAGCTAGGGCATATGGCCCATAGTCTGTACCAATAGACAGGCCAGGCAGTGTGTAATGCTGTAATGAGAGAGTATATAGAGTATAAGTGTTGAAGGATAAAATAGAATTGTGTGCAGACACTGAGATTAAGGGTCTGCTAGCCTGATATGGGACGTCCATACGCTCCAGAGAGTAGGCAGCATGTGTCAGCCTGGTTTGGTCTGTAAGTATATATCTATTTAGATAATAGCAATCAGCTGGGCAGGAAGCCTGTGTACGCTGCGTAGAGGGCTGATTGGATGGCTGTCTATGAGGGAAAAGGGCGCCTGGGCTCAATGAGGCCTTCAATTTTAAACCTTATCTTGAAGGCTTCGAATCTGGAGTCTGTGAACTTGACCTTTGACCTTATTTCCCACATGTACGCATCCACATAACTAACCCATCTGTAATAATTCTTACTACCCGCAATGTGCACAGAATGTTCATGCTGTACCCAGTCCCATTTTCAATGTGTATGCCCTACAACACTAGAACTACGTTTGTGACATCATTACCACAGTATTGTATAATTGCTGTGCCTTAATGCATATATACCACATGTCTGCCAGATTCACTGCCATTTATATATATTTCCCCACAGTTCAGTTCAACCCAATAGGCTTGCCCCAAATCAGGTGAGTTGCCCGGCGCGGGTAAGACCTGGCACGCATGCGCCATACCTATAGTGCGCATGCGCCCCTTCCATCCGTCCACTTCCTGTTTGCGCTCCACTATGGAACGCAGCATGCTGCAGCGGCGGTCCGTACCCGCGTCGGTGACTTCACGACGCCGGACGTTACCCCGCCTTTATGGGTGTGCTCACGCCCGGCGCCGCCACGTCAGAGGTTCCCATGGGAATATACACAGCGCGCCACGGCGCCCTTTTCCCTCATAGACAGCCATCCAATCAGCCCTCTACGCAGCGTACACAGGCTTCCTGCCCAGCTGATTGCTATTATCTAAATAGATATATACTTACAGACCAAACCAGGCTGACACATGCTGCCTCTGGAGCGTACGGACGTCCCATATCAGGCTCTACAACACCAAGGTAAGCAGACCCTTAATCTCAGTGTCTGCACACAATTCTATTTTATCCTTCAACACTTATACTCTATATACTCTCTCATTACAGCATTACACACTGCCTGGCCTGTCTATTGGTACAGACTATGGGCCATATGCCCTAGCTCTGTATAGGACCTTGCAACTACCTGAAATTATCGCAGCAAGCCTTTCACATTTGTGGATACTTCCACTGTGTTTTTACTACTACCACTCAATGCATATATTGTCTCAAACCAACTCAACTTGGGATCATATTCGTGAATTTTTTTGAATCTGGCAACACATGTGAGTACCTACAACCCATATACTATACCGGCTCTCTTGGCAATGTTTTTGTAAAGACTGTATTCGACTGTCATACACTATATGTACTAATCTCTGATTCTCACATAATCTAGATGTGAATCAAAGGATATCTAGTTGCCTTGAAAAAGGACCGAAACATGTTGGCATCATCCTGAACTTCTATATATGTATCAAGCAAGGTTTTTTTCTGTCACAACAATTTTGTATGTTCATGCTGTTGACTTGATAAAAAACTGTATGCCCTCCATTTATACTTGTGCAACATACTGAATATTCCCTATGCTTTATATGCATCTACCTATGTTCTTTTGAATAAACATTTACCTTTTAAATGCATATACTTTTTTCAGTGTCTATCTTTACCCTAAGCATCCCCTAGGGGTATTGGCCAGTGTATATGCGCACTCTAGCCTATCAAAATTTATTATATACAACCTGGGATGCGATAGACCATTTGTATCTTTACCAAATCTTGCCCAAATAATTTTTGTAGATGAGGATCTACTGTATAGTGTATGGATCCCGTATTCCATGGCTTTAGGATGGGGTTTAGGGTTTGGGGAGGTTTTAGGGTTGTATAATGTCAACTCATTACCCAAAGAGTAAATTGCCTCTAGTGAGGCAAAGATGAGGGCTTTGAGGGAGCTAATGTGAGGGAGATATAATTTCCCTTTATACTTTTCGCTTAAAAGAGGGTAGGGTTTGAAAAGCAGGATGAGCGCTAATATATTAGTCTCACTCGAGGTCCTCAACCGTTGCAGAAAATCTCGGCATAAACACAATGCTATACAATTCAACCTAGTAAACAGTGAATGATTCAAACCAGGCTAATAATATTAGTTTACAACCCTTTTGTACACTTTTACTTGTTTACCTGCTTCTGGTTGATTGCTAACAAAGCCGTAAGCATGGCTACTGTGAGTATAAAGGCCCATCTTTGGTATCAATGTGAAAAAGAAAACAAAAAAAATAGGAGGGAGGAAACCTGAATAGCTAACAATCTAAAGCCCCATACACACGGTCGGACTTTTTCATCAATTTGGTCCGATCGGACAAGGTTGTTGAAAAATCAGACCGTGTGTATGCACCATCGGACAGTGTTCGTCGGTTTGTCCGTCGGACAAAGTCTTATCTCCTGCTGGAAAGATTTCCCGTCAACCCGGTCCGATCACACCAAATCCGAGCGTGTGTACGCTTGTCCGACCGGACAAAGTGCTACGCATGCTCAGATCACATTACAAGACCAAAGCTATTGGCTACTAGCCTCTACGTAGTCCCGTCGTAGGCAACAAACGTCACCACGTTCAGAATGATCGGATTTTCCGACAACTTTGTCCGATCGTGTGTACGCAAAACCAACATCAGACAAAGTATGACGGACATGGTCCGACGGACCTGGTCCACGGATTGTCCGCGCGTGTGTATGGGGCTTAAGAGTTCTCCTATTCCATTGTCTGTTGTTTTTAGGAAAATGGTGATGCGTGGATGAAGATAAAGATGTGGGGAAGAGATTGGGATCTCCAATAGGAGCCGGATTGTAGATAGGAAGACCAGAGCTAGTGAAGTTGAAGATCGGTGGAAGCAGGAGTCTCTCACAGTAGTCGTTGGGAGTAAATTGAAATAAGGCGGTGCAGAGCATTGTGGGTCTGGTGGGTGCTAGGAGGGATGGTGGATAAGTTCCAAGGAGAGGTAATCCTGGCAATCTTGACCTTGAGGTGTTGAAGTTGTTTAGATAAGGTTGATCGAGGGTGTGATCCAGGTTAGCGATCTAGGCTAGCGATAAATTTTGTCCACGCCTTCGATTGGGATGATAAAGGCTTACTTCATTCCCTATACAGATAAACAGATTGCAGTGGTGGGAGCTGTGCAGGTAGAGTTAGGAGATGATAGTAGGTGCATACCGATAGATGTCCTAGGACGGTTGGGGTGAGAAACATAGAGTGCAATTCAAGGTTCAATTGGGAAAAAAAGGGGGGTTTATGGGTTGCCATTGTGAGTAATCAGTGGTGGTATCAGCAGTTCATGGAGGTAGGTTAATGTGGAATTTGGGGGCCGAGGGATCCGGACATAGTTCCAGAAATGTTCAGGCAATCAATGAAAGAAGTGTACTGCAGACATGGGAGTAAGTCACACATGTCGCCTTCCTCTGGATCAACGAGAGGGCGGTAGGTTCAACAGGCCCCCATCTCCCCTACAGGAACTACTCGCTTCAATTAAGCAACACACCGCAGCTGTCACCTGCAGCATTCTTCTGGTCCAGGATTCCTTGCGACAAGCAGAGGCAGCCGGAACAGCCAGGAAACTACTACTAAACCAAACCAAGTCCTCACACACAGGGCACACGATCAACTTGCTGGCTTTAGTCTACGCGGCGGCAAGTCTGATACCTAGACTTATAACTGGACAAACCCGGATCAGGATCAGCATCCTCACACATAGGGCACCACACGATCAACTTGCTGGCTTTAGTCTACGCGGCGGCAAGTCTGATACTTAGACTGATAACAAGACAAACCCGGATCCGGATCATCAGCTCAGTCATCCCGGACCATCAACTTCATCCTCTGGCCATGTGCTACCTTAAATATTCAGCTGAAGTCCTCCACAGACTAAGAAATACCACCGCAACATTGCCAGCTCCCATTCAAAAAATTCTACGAAAAGAACATCTATTAAAGACTGACCTACAATCAACCTGCAAAAACAGGAAGATACCTACCCAACCACAACAATTAGCATGCGCCATGATCAACACCAGATCTGCAGCCAAACACAGACTAGAAGTACACGACTTCATCACCCAAAACAATATAGACTGCCTCTTCATTACGGAAAGCTGGCTAACACCCGACTGCAACACCATCCTCACCGAATTGGTGCCGGAGAACTACAGGATCCTAACGAAACATCGGATAGGAAAAAAAGGAGGAGGCCTAGCAGTGATTTTTAAATCGCACTTGGCACTCACCAAACCAATCTTACAGAACCCAGTGCCTTTTATGGAGACACTGATGCTACATCTTCAATCAACACCCCATGAAACCACCCACATTCCACTTTGCTACAGACCACCAGGACCTAAGACCAATCTGCTCACACCCCTCACAGAGTTTATCTCAATACACACACTGAAATCCAAAAACCTGCTGGTACTTGGAGACTTCAACCTCTGGGCAAACTCTACCCAAGACCCGATCGCGACCGCCTGCATCAGCCAACTGGAAGAACTGGGTCTCCAGCAACTGATAAAGACCCCCACACACGGGTCAGGACATACTCTGGACCTCATCTTCAACCAAAATCTGGACATCAACACAGTAGACAACATACCACTACCATGGACGGACCACCACGCCATCAAATTCAAAATCTTCACCAACACCACCCGCCAAAAACAGAAACCTGCAACAACAACTCATTGGACCAGATCGCAGAAAAAAACTGCACTCCGACTCCTTCAAAACCATCTTATCAAACAAAATAGCAACTCTGAATTTAACCCACTCATCGGAGCAAACGCTCAGCTCCCTAAACAATGCATTACTACAATCAGCAGACTCAGTGGCTCCAAAACGCAGAACTCTCATCAAGAGGAAAAACGCAGGATGGTTCAATAGCTCGCTCACGCTACTCAAGCAAGAACGCAGAAGAGCCGAAAGAGCATGGAGAATAAATCCCACCAATGGAAATCACACAAAATACAAAGGACTCACACAGAATTATCAGAAGGCAATCTTCAAAGCAAAAAAAGACCATTTCTCAAATACCATCTCAGCGGCCTTAAATCGCCCCCGGGAACTTTTTAAAATAGTCGCTCAGTCGATGAACCCGGCATGCTTAGAGCCCCCCGCTAATGAAACCCAAGATTTCTGCAATGAATTATCAGATTTTTTCATCAATAAAATCGACAACATCAGGAAAACAATTGGTCAGAAAAAGACATCCGACGGCAGTCAACCAGAGCAAAAAGTCGATATCGACACAATCATCCCACAACCACCAAAGTTTTCTCTGATCCCAATTACCACGGATACTACTAAAAACATCATCAAAAATCTCAGAGACAGCACATCCTCCATTGACATCATCCCCACAAAACTCCTGAAAGAATGCTCCGACATCCTGGCTCCCACCATAACGCACCTCATAAATCAATCGTTCAAAGAAGGGATTGTTCCAGGCGCCCTCAAACAAGGCATCATCAAACCCCTGCTAAAGAAACCCAACCTCGACCCACGGGACCCCAACCATCGCAGACCAATTACAAGCTTGAACAACATCTCCAAGATTATGGAGAAAGCGGTAGTACAACAGATACAACGCCACCTGGACACACACACACTCCTGGACCCGTTATAATCAGGATTCCGCCCAGGCCATGGGACAGAAACCGCACTCCTGAAGATATGGGACGATGCCCTCGAAGCAGCGGATGACGGAGATTCATGTCTCCTGGTACTATTGGACCTCAGTGCAGCGTTTGATACTGTGGACCACAATACTCTACTCATCCGCCTCACAGAAGTAGCAGGAGTCACTGGCTCAGATCTGCAATGGTTTGCATCCTTCCTAGGAAATCGCTCTCAGACAGTGAAACTAGGAGGTTTCACCTCTGAAACCCGGGCAATCTCCTGTGGAGTCCCTCAAGGATCACCCTTGTCGCCAGTCCTCTTCAATATATACATTCGCCCACTCCTCAAAATCATCAGAAGATCAGACCTCTGCTTCCACTCATACGCCGACGACACTCAATTATATTTTCGTATCACCGGACAAAAAGACCATCATCAGCAATTAGGAAAATGCCTCACTATGATAGACGACTGGATGACTACTAGCTCCCTCAAACTTAATGAATCAAAAACAGAACTTCTTATTCTACATGCAAATCATAACCCCCGAACCAAGATCCCTTGGACACCTCCTACCATCTTTGGACAGACCATCGCCCCAAGGACCAAGGCTAAGAGTCTCGGAGTCATTTTTGACTCAGAAATGTCAATGGATGCCCAAATAGGAGCAGTGGTCAGTGGTTCTCACCATCTGCTCCGCCTGCTACGCAGACTCCTCCCCTTCATTCCAAAAGAGGACAAAGCAGTGGTAGTTGGAACGATCATCAATTCTCGACTCGACTATGCTAACTCCCTCTACATAGGGTTACCCCAATATCAACTTGCGCGCTTACAACTTATCCAAAACACAGCGGCAAGGCTGATAACAGGAAAAAAACCCTGGGAATCCATCTCCCCTTCCCTGAGGAACCTACATTGGCTAAATGTAAGGAGTCGGGTCGCATTCAAGACCCTCTGCCTCACCCACAAATGCGCACATGGAAACGCCCCGCAATACCTTCGCGAGAAAATAAAACACTACATACCGAATCGCAGTCTTCGATCGGCTAATCAAAATCTTCTCCTCATTCCCAAATCCCGCTACAAATCAAAGGGGGAACGGAGATTCGCTGTCCAAGGTCCACGGCTATGGAACGCTCTACCAACCGACATTCGCATGGAAGAAAACCATCAGGCCTTCAGGAAGAAACTCAAGACCCACCTCTTCTAGAAGCTCGACAACCAAATGTCAATACAGCGCCTTGAGGCGATTCAGTTCGCATTGTAGCGCTATACAAGTTATTCATTCATTCATTCATTCATTCATTCATTCATGTGCAAGTCATAAGCAAGTCTCAAGTCTTAACCTTCAAGTCTCAAGCAAGTCCCACGTTACTGTGGCGAAAAGCAAGCAAGTCAAGTCGAGTCCCTGCTAGAAGTCAAGCAAGTCAAGTCAAGTCATTTATTTTGGCCAAGTCACAAATCAAGTCAAAATACTGATCTACCCCATTTCCACCTTTAAATGAGTAAAAAGTCAGTGTTCAGGAAAGGTTTTGTTTTATTTTCAACATTAACAAAACTGCTTAGTGCTTTTTTCTTGGCATATTAAAGAAACACTGTGCCCATGCCTCAATGTGTCCATGCTTCACTGTGCCCATGCCTCACTGTGCCCATGCCTCACTGTGCCCATGCTTCGCTGTTCCCATGCCTCACTGTGCCCATGCCTCACTGTGTCCATGCGTCACTGTGTCCATGCTTCACTGTGCCCATGCCTCACTGTGCCCATGCTTTACTGTGCCCATGCATCACTGTGTCCATGCTTCACTGTGCCCATGCTTCACTGTGCCCATGCATCACCGTGTCCATGCTTCACTGTGCCCATGCTTCACTGTACCCATGCTTCACTGTTCCCATGCCTCACTGTTCCCATGCCTCACTTATCCCATGCCTCACTGTTCCCATGCCTCAGTGTGCCCATGCCTCACTGTGCCCATGCCTCACTGTTCCCATGCTTCACTGTTCCCATGCATTACTGCCCATGCCTCACTGTGCCCTTGCTTCACTGTGCCCGTGCTTCACTGTGTCCATGCTTCACTGTGCCCATGCCTCACTGTGCCCATGCTTCACTGTGCCTCACAGTGCCCGTGCTTCACTGTGCCCGTGCCTCACTGTGCCAGTGTCTCACTGTGCCCGTGCCTCACTGTGCCCTGTCTCACTGTGCCCGTGCTTAACTGTGCCCAATGCCTCACTGTGCCCGTGTCTTACTGTGCCCGTGCTTCACTGTGCCCGTGTCTCACTGTGCCTGTGTCTCACTGTGCCTGTGTCTCACTGGGGCTGGGCAGTGCGGCAGGTGGTTGGCGGCAGTTCGATCTCTATTGGCTGCCACTTGTATTGCCGCCTGGGCTATGCCTCTTGTTGGTCAGCAGTTGGCTACCTGTATGTGTTTGTTGTGCCCCGGGGTGTCAGAAGGAGGAGAGCATCCGTCACTTATTGACAGGGGGCGGATCTTTACTAGCCCGCTGCTCATTTCCTGCTGTGTGGAAAATTTATATAATAGCCCTGTATAGTAGCTGAGCAGGGTGCAAGTGAGTGAAGCTATGTCCCCTGTCAATAAGTTGTGGATACTCTCCTCCTTCTGACGCCCTGGGGCACAACAAACACATACTAGACTTGGAAAAACCCACCTTGTCCCAGGTGCAAGGTGAGAACAGATGAATGGATGCAGGAGATCTGAGGTGCTCAGCGAGCTCTGTGCAGTGATTCACTCACTGATAGCGTTTCCATAGGAGTCTCTGTGCAGTCAAACCTCTCTGCTAATGATCCCCATCGTCAACAACCACTGCATCATCACCCCCCCCCCCCACGGTCCCTGACAAAAATTGGCTACACAATACTGGTCCCTGGCACCAAAAAGGTTGGGGACTGCTTTCATAAAGGATAAAACTTGACTCACTTGTGTATATAACGGCAGAAGGAGACAGGAAAAAATGTGAAAGAAAGCTGATAGCTATACCCGAAGAAGTGTACCTGATCGGCGGGGTCCCGGCGGCCATTCCAGTATTCAAAAGCCGCGCCTCCTCCTCATCTGTGATAGGCGGAACACTCAATTTCCGCCTATCACGGACATCCGCTCATCCTCATAACACAGACGAGGATGAGGGGATGTCCGTGATAGGCTGAACACTGCCTGCTGTGAAATTGAGTGTTCTGCCTACCACAGACAAGGAGGCGTGGCTTTTGAACACTGCAATGGCCGCCGTCTGTCTGCATGACATGCTGATCAGGTAGGCAGACGGCGGCTTGCGGTTAGTGTTAGACTGTTAGTAGTGTTAGTGGTGCCAGTCATTGCAAGTCATATAGCCCAAGTCAAAGTCAAGTCGCAAGTCATTAGTGACAAGTCTAAGTCAAGTCGAGTCATTTATTTAATTCTGTCAAGCAAGTCACAAGTCCTCAAACAGGTGACTCGAGTCTGACTCGAGTCAAGTCATGTGATTCGAGTCCCCCACCGTTGGTGTACTGACATTGGGTCGGAAATACAGGAACTCTTCAAGAAGAAAGGCGGGCCCCGGAAGCTAGCTTCTTGTATGTCATCCATGGAGTTGATATTTCTTAATTATGGTAGGCGGAAATTGCTGAGCCAATCTGGCAGGTCTACTAGAGGTATTTTCAGGGTGTCGCAGAAATGCTCTAAGTCTTCCGGGACTCTGAGATTGGCTGTGTGTCCCTGTGAGGTGAGGTAAAAAGGAAGTTCTGGACAGCCGTACTCCAGAATATAGCCTTTATTTGTAAAAAGTCCAACAGATACAAGCCACAGCAAAAAATGGGACAAACGAACTGACGTGTTTCAAAATTAACAGTGCTATGACTAAGCACTGTTAAGCGTGAAACGCGTCAGTTCGTTTGTCCCATTTTTTTCTGTGGCTTGTATCTATTGGACTTTTTACAAATAAAGGCTATATTCCGGAGTGCGGCTGTCCAGAACTTCCTTTTTGACTCATGTTGCTATATGCTTAGCGGGCACCTGGAGTTCTATATCCACATTTCCACCTGGAGCGGTGATCCCCTTCGCTGTCCCTGTGAGGTGGCAGAGAGGCAGAAAGGGTATTTCCAGCAATAGGTGATGGAACTGGTGCGGAGAAGGTCCAGAAGGGGTCTGGGTTCTCTTCTGCATTGCAGGGTGACATTAGAAAGATCCTGAATGATCTTAATCTCTGCGCATTGGTGTAGGAGATGATTACGGCTGCAAGCTTTCCTGAAGATTTCTTCCTTCGGGGGGTAGTTGACTAGACAGCAGACCACATCTCTCGTGGGTCTGTGTCTCTGCCTCCTGGTCTCAATGCTCTGTGTATATGTTACATTTCTATAGGTGGTCTCTCTAAAAGATTATTAACCACTTGCCTACCAGGCACGAACAACCCCTTCCTGACCAAGCCATTTTTCAGCTTTCAGCGCTGTCGCATTTGAATGACAATTGCGCGGTCCTGCAACGATGTACCCAAAGAAAATTTTTATAATTTTTTCCACACAAATAGAGCTTTCTTTTAGTGGTATTTGATCACCTCTGTGTTTTTTTTTATTTCTTGCACCATAAACAAAAGAAGAGGGACAAGTTTGAAAAACCGCAATATTTTTTACTTTTTGCTATAATAAATATCCCTTTTTTTAAAAACATTTTTTTTCCTCAGTTTATGCCGATACATATTCTTCTACATATTTTTGGTAAAAAAATCGCAATAAGCGTATATTGATTGGTTTGCGTAAAAGTTATAGCGTCTACAAAATAGAGGATAGATTTATAAAATTTTTATTATTTTTTTTTTACTAGTAATGGCGGCTATCTGCGATTTTTATCGTGACTGCGATATTGCGGCGGACATATCGGACACTTTTGACACATTTTTAGGACCATTCACATTTATACAGCGATCCGTGCTATAAAAATGCATTGATTACTGTATAAATGTGAATGGCAGGGAAGGGGTTACCACTAGGGGGCGCTGAAGGGGTTAATATGTTTCCTATGGGAGTGATTCTAACTGTGGGGGGAAGGGACTGACTGGGGGAGCTGACCGATCGGTGTCCCTATGTACAAGGGACACACCATCGGTCTCCTCTCCTCTGACAGCACGTGGATCTGTGTGTTTACACATACAGATCCATGTCCTGCTCAGTTACTGGGCAATAGCGGGTGCCCAGTGGACATCGTGGCTGCAAGGCACGCGCATCGGATCCCCAGTGACACGGCGGGGGCGCGCGCTCCCCCTAGTGGCCGCAAATGAAATGCCGTCATATAACGGCAGCCCGGAACAACAGATATTTCTTGCCGCCATCATATGACAGTGGGCGGTCAGAAGGAGGTTAAAGACCTCCGTTACAGTTGGTGTGAGGCTGCTAGGTTCTATCAATTCGGGTAAACCCCTTACCCTTAGATTATGGCCCCATACATCAAACCATTTATTGCTTGTGCATCTTGATAACTACAGAGCTGGAAGCCTGGTTGCTGAACTTCAGGTAGGACAACAATATAACTCCCAGGGACATCGCCATCTTGGTATACAGTGCTCTACAGTGCTTGTGAGGACAGGCTGTTAACAGGAGATGACACATTTCTACTTGCATTTTTCACATGACAGAAACTTGACCATCTATTGAAGTGGGGACAGCAGAGTGCTCTGCTTGACTGTAGCAGCTTTACCAGGCATGAAAAGAGTCCCCAGGGAAACTGTGGCCTCTTGGTTCATAATGTGCAGTTATCAAAAGAAAAGTCAGTTCTGCATGCTTGCCGATGTGCTCCCTAATCATCACAGTGCTGCATCACAAAGAAAAACAGTGAGGAAGAAGAAGGTGGCAGGCAATTTAAAATGTCAGTTTGGGCATAAACTGTGCCCAGCCATCAAAAAAAAAAAAAAGACTTAAATTAAAATCAGAGTTCTCCCATTTCTAGAGAACCATGCTCAGTTTTTTAAACCACTACTGAAGATATATGCAAAAGGCCAAAAAGAGGTATTCTATCACCCTACACAATTCCCTGCTAGCTACAGCTGATTCTGTGATTATAATTGTACACACAAAGCATTACATTAAGAGGAAAGAAAATCCCAAACACAGCATAAGGGCTCTTTCACACGGACGGACCGTATGTCCGTTTTTCATCCATCCGTTTTCGGATGAAAAACGGACATACATGTATCCCTATGGGATAGCTGGTGTCAGCGTATGAGCATCCGCTGACACCCGCTCTCGTCCGTGTCCGCTGTGCTCCGTTTCTGCAGATGGAGGAAAACCCCATTTTTTCATCCGTCTGCAGAGCGGATCGGATGACGATGGACTCTACGGTCCGTCGTCACCCGATCTCCCATAGGGGAGAGCGGCACTCTGACAGGTCCGTCCCTGCACAGTGTGCAGAGACGGACCTGTCATCTTCCTGCTCAGCGGTGCGAATAAACAAACTCAGAATAAACTAAGGTTGGGTAGTGGTCATGTGACAAACATATAATAAACCTGTGAAGAGAGTTGATCACATATATCAAATAAATATATAATGAAACCTGTGAAGGGACATAATCAAACAAGTCCACAATAAAAATAAGTTGTGTATATAAAGTAAGTGTGAAGTCCACAGAAAAAAGAAATCAAACGTGTGACTAAGTCCAGACACATAAAATGAATTATGACATCACTATGGCATCAAAAAATGAAAATAGGTATGAAGAAAGGTTGCAAGTAGATTATCCAAACACCAAATCACTTTTTTATCTTCACAAATGTGAGTGTTCCTTTTTTATTCAATAAATACCCCTTTACTCAATGGAATTACACAATGTGGCCCTTTATTCTTCTTTCTGACCACATTACACGGGGGAGTTTCAATCAAGGAGTGGGGTGCCACTCTTTGATTGACTACCCTGCGGGTCACCATCCTGGAGAGCCATCGGAAGGACCATAGGAATACCTGATCCCCATCCAGAGGTCGCCTACACGGATACCTTCATTTCTTGGTGTACTTCACCACAAGCTTTGTTGACTCATCAGGCATACGTCCTTTTGAGTCCAAGCCCTCCGGTGAGCCTTCATCCAATTGGTGTATAATCTACTTGCAACCTTTCTTCATACCTATTTTCATCTTTTGATGCCATAAAGATGTCACGATAATTAATTTTATGTGTCTAGACTCATTCACACGTTTGATTTATTTTTTTCATTTCTCATTTGATTATGTCCCTTCACAGGTTTCATTATATATTTATTTGATTTATATAATCAACTCTCTTCACAGGTTTATTATATGTTTGTCACATGACCACTACCCAATCTTAGTTTATTCTGAGAACGTTTATTAGCGCTGCACTTATATTCATCTTTTCTGTTTGCAACTGTCTTTTTGCTGTGCTGGCTGCTGATTATTGTTTAAAGGGACAGCGTGGTATTTTTTCACGTTTTTCTATTTGACAGTGTCAGTAGGGAAGTGGATGGTGTCAGTTTTTTTTTTTTTTTTTTAACAATTTTTTTTTTTTTTTTACAGCCTCGTTTGGTGAAATATCAGGGGTCTAAACAGGAGAAGTCTGCACCACATAATTAGGGTGATCCCAGGAGTGGCCGGCCGCCCAAAATTAATTACCATTAATTACTGCTGATATTTGAAGAATCTTCTATGAATTCAATTCAATCAAAAAATAGTAATAACTAGGGAAAGGATCATCCAGATGGTTTGGATTTTTTTTCACCTTTAATAATAAACACCTTCATTTACAAATTGCATTTTGTGTTTACTTGTGTTGTCCTTGACTATTGTTTAAATTGGTTTGATGTTCCGAAACACTTAAGTGTGACAAACATGCAAAGGTCACTAATCAGAACTGGGCAGGTGTGAGGTAGCATGGGTTATAGCCTCAAGGGGGATGGCTTTCAAGCTTCTATGTTCCTAGCGTCCATTTCAACTGTGGGCAGTAGTATAACCCTAGGGCTCGTACTACGAAGCTGTGTCCTTCAATTGATGATAAATAAAATCATCTTGTAAAAAAAAAAAAATATGATCAGTTTAGAGAGAAGGATGACACATTTGTCTGAGCAGATGTTGGACTCCATTTTGATAAAATACGAAACCAACCTGAGCATCACATGCAATAATCAGGCAGTGCTTGGGTTAATGAGCAGGTGATAACAAGCACATGCCTGCTTCAAAAATGCTTGTTATCACTGGCAAGGATTATCCACCATACAGTGTCTGTGATCAATGAAGAACTGTTTTCTTTCCTGTTCTGTATGTGCTTTGAAATGAAATAATATGCCGGTCATTCCTGATGTTACTGATGACATCTATGGCTAACCTGGGAACCATCCCCATTCCGTTGCAGTCATTTAAAAAAAATAACTTTGAACAAATGTCTTTCAGAAAGATTAACATGCCACAGTGAGCACATGATAAATGAAGTCTATTATCAACAGAGAAATCCAGAAAAGTCACAATTCTGCTAATTTTGTATTACTTTTATAAGAATGTCAGTCAAAACAGACAACAGAATTTGCAAGCCATCAACATATATATTTTCTGAACCAGATTAAATAATTCATCAGGGTTTACATGCATTCAACATGGGTACATGGGTGTACAAAACATCAAAATGATGTAAGCAACAATCCATTGTTGTTATAAATACATTTATAAGGCAGTAATTTTCCATACAGGTTTATGGCTTGTAGATTAATTGTAAGATTAATTGTAGTTATACATTTTAAAGTGTGTTTCCACTTTTGATGCAAATTTTGAGAAAACCCTATTATATGTTTATTATATGTTACCATTCACACAACAGACTAAAAAATATTTTAAGAAATATTTCTTAACTTTCTGAACCACAATTATACATTGGACAATATGGGAAGCTTCTTTTGCTTTGAATAGATAAGACATAAAATGATAAAAGACAAAATTGAGGGACAGTGTTTTTTTTTTAACTGTTTATTTAAAAAACACATATATACGTGATCTTGCACTTCCAGGAATCGGGCACGGGTGCGCGCTGCTGGCGGCTGACTCTCCAGCTCTGATTTTACACAGCGGGTCCCGCAGACCCAATGTCTGCTTCCACCCGATGATCGTTTGGTACACACACAGAATGGATCCTGTGTTTCTGTAAAGCAGGAACACCAATCCATGCCTTCCACTAGCACCTCCCCCACTAAAATGAAAAATTAGCTAGGCACACAGTTAACCCTTTGATCGCCACTTATTTTAACCCCTTTTCTGCCAGTGTCATTAGTACAGTGACAGTGCATATTCTTAGCACTGATCACTGTAATAATGTCACCGGTCCCCAAAAAAGTGTCAGTTAGATGTCGGGTTTGTCCACTGCAATATCGCAGTCCCACTATGAGACGCAACAACTTTTGCGCAAATCAATCAATATACGCTTATTGGGATTTTTTTTTTACTAAAAATATGTAGCAAAAGACATATTGGCCTAAATTGATAAAGGAATTTGATTTAAATAAAAAAAAAATATTTGATATCTTTTATAGCAGAAAGTAAAAAATATTGTTTTTTTTTTTTCAAAATTGGCAGTCTTTCTTGCAAAAAAATTAAAAACAGCAGAGGTCAACAAATATCACCAAAAGAAAGCTCTATTTGTGAAAAAAAAAAAACAATATAAGGTTTAGGTGGTGGTCAAGAGACATAAACATCACACAGAAAGAGACAACTAACTTTCAGCATAGAGGATATAAAAGAGATCGCTCGCAAATTTTTAATATTTTTTAAGTTATACTATCTGAATGGGAGTATGTGTCAAAAAAAGTTGGCTGCAAAAACAGAAGTGAAATTCCACAGATATAATATGACAGTAGATTTCAGATATTTTGAAAAATTATTTAAAAAAACATAATAAAAATAAAAGTGAGAAAGATTAGCTGTCTGGTCTACAGCGTTCCTGAGACCCCTAGCTACCTGTTACTCCTGCTCAACCTGATTTCTGTACCCGGCTTGTCCTTGACCTTCCCTGCTTGCTGCCAGTCTCCGATCCCGGCTTGTCCTGACACCTCTTCTGCCTGCTCCCTGGTCCTTCGCTGCCCGCCTGTTATCGACCCGGCCTGCTACACGACTACGCCTTGCCTGCTGCTTCTGTACCGCACCTGCCCGCCAGTGTATGACCCGGCCTGCCTGTGACCTGCTACTGTTCCGGACTACAAGACACCTCCGGTTGCTGCTGCCTCCAGCTGTCAGTCTGGTCCTCCTTGCTGATCCTGCTGAGCTGCTATACCTTCCTTTTGTCTGCAGTCCCTAGCTACCTGTCTACTCCTCCTGGACTTCAGTACACCTCCAGGGTTCCTGCTCAAGTCCACAACTGGTCTCTTAACAGCACTCCAGAAGTCCGGACCAGCCCTTCACCTGTAACCTGTCAGGCACTTGTGCCCCTTTGCACTCCCAAGCCCCTGTCTGCTCTAACAGGGGTTCCCGAGCCAGAGGAATACGAGGCGCCGCTCCCTGCATAAGTGGGCTTAGCCATCAGGTACGTGACAGTCACACTATAATTGTGCACCAAAAAAATGAATCTCTTCAGCACATCTGCAAGTAAATGATAAAGGTGTTTAGGTGGAGTCTTTGTATATACGGCTTTGGCGAATTGCAGGTAATGAATTCAGCTGGTGGATAGATAGTGTTGTATGTGTCAGCACTGGTTCACATTGGTGCGATTTGACATGTCATATCGCATGGCAAATTGGCGGCAATTGCACCGCCCTAATCGGTGCGACACCGCAATTTCCAAAAGTAGTTTATGTACTACTTTTGGTGACTTCGGGGTGCGATTTCCATTGAAATCTGTGCAGAAACTCGCACAGATGTCTTTGAAATTCTCCCCCACATTCGGGACAGAAATGCGGGAATGAAATTGTGCAATTTTCTCCCGCTGTCAGTGTGAACCAGGGCTCAAACTGGGCCTTTGTCATTCACCTACTGCAATCCCAGGGACACTATTTCTTATTAAACTCCCTTAAATTTGCTTTTAAATATCTTTATATGTAGAAATACAGATTTGCATATCTGCAAATAAACGAAAATGAAAAATTCTAATCATGGTGGCGATCAAATAGTGTGACTTTCAGGTCACAGCAGTGTGAATGAGATTCATGGATAATACCTTTGAGTTAGGCCCTATTCTCACTTGTGCTTCTGAAAGTGGGTCAAATTCATCCCTGCACTACTTTGGTTTGACTTTGATGCGACTTGAGGTCCATACACCACAAGATTACACAGGCATTGGTCGCACAAGTGCACATGTGGCCTAATTCAAAGCTGTTATCAATGAATCTCATTAGGTACCTTTCACATTTGGCCGACTTTTCATGCAACTTCAGGTCCATAAGGACCCTTTCACACTTGTGCGACCTGAAAGTCCCACGATATTGCAGCGCTTTTTGCTGCTATTTTAAGCAATGCCTGTGTAATCTTGAGGTCTATGGATGCAGGACAAGTACCACAAGTGTGAAAGGAGCCTTAGGACTGGTTTACACTGCTGTGCTGTCTGACATTGAATGGGAATTGCCCCGCACTGCAGTGTAAATCACATGCAATGTCTGTGTGATGCAAATTTAGCCAGATTGTATGGCTGAATTTGCATCGCATTCGGACCAAACTCACACAGGACCCTTTTTTGGTCCGCACCAGAATCGGATCACAGGGGTGTTCACACCCATGCAATGCGATTCCTGTCTGAATTTGCAGTTTGCTCTGTGATATGCAAACTGATTTGGGGTTGTCATTAGCTTTCTACTGACACTCTCAGCAGTTCGCATATGGCAGTGTGAACTGCCTGCGAGTTGTATGCGAGTTTGCAGGGTTCCCGCATCGCTCCAGTGTGAACTGGCCCTGACCCTAGGTTTGGTTAGATTTCAATGTACCCGATACATTGTACCCCTACCCATTCACCAAAAAAATTAGTGAAATGTGACGAAAGACAATAGCTAGTTTTTGACAATTCCTTTATTAAAAATGTTGTCTTCTTCTTCCCCCCGCTTCTTCCTCCATCTTCCTCTGGCCTTCCTTCGATCCTCTTCTTCCTCCAGCTTCTTCTTCCCCCGCTTCTTCTTCCAGTCTTCTTCTTCCTCCGCCACCAACTCGCTGAACATGAAAATAATGACCCTCCTCCGACACTGTGGCCAGCTGATCTGTCCGCTTCCATAACGCACATTTTATATATAACTATGGGGCGTGGCCACCGGATGATGTCAGTCTGAGACTCTGCCCCCTTGTGACATCACGGACCCATCATGCCCTGGGCGGTGAAATCACAAGGGGCAGGGTCTCTGAATGATGGCATCCACCCCATCACAGCATCGGAGGACGTTCGTTTTTTTTAATCTTTAGTGGGAGTGGTGGCAGTGAGCAGTGGTGGAGAAAGAAGAACGGAGGATGAAGCGGGGGAAAAAGAAGCCAGAGGAAGAAGGAGAATACCGAAGGAAGAATGTAGGAATAAGTGGGGGAAGAAGAAGACATTTTTAATAAAGGAATTGTCAAAAACCGGCTATTGTCTTTTGTCACATTTCGCTACTTTTTTTGGTGAATGGGTAGGGGTACAATGTACCCGATACCCATTTACATTCCGATAAGCCCTCCGCCCGCAGACTCCCATAAGCCGGGCAAGGGTTGTGAGGATGAGGCCCTTGTCCCCATCAACATGGGGACAAGGTGCTTTGGGGGACCCCAAAGCACCCTCCCCATGTTGAGGGCAAGCGGCGTGGTATGGTTCAGGAGGGGAGAGGGCATTCGCTTGTCCCCCCCCTCTTCTCTTTTCCACATTGGCCAGATGCACTACTTTACAGGAAGACTAAGGGGACCCCCAGGCACAATACTGCCCTGGGGAACATGTATCAATCAAGATGGACCAAAGTAGTGCATGACTCATATATGAACGGTTATCATTGAAAAACATGGGGTACGACTTTTCATCCGACTTTGATGTCCAAAGTCGGATGACAAGTCATACAAGTGTGAACAGACACTTATACTCACCTGAGCCCCCTCTCAATCCAGTGATTTGCATGAGAGCCATGGCTGTCCCAGGACTCCCTCTCCTCATTAGCTGAGACAGCAGCAGGAGCCATTGATTCCCACTGCTGGCAATCACAGCCAGTGAGCCAATGAGGAGAGAGTGGGAGTGGGGCTGAGCCACAGCTCTACGTGTCTAATGGATGCATAGAGCACCAGTGCCCCCATATCAAGAGGCTTGCTATTGGGGGCACTGGTCATGGGGAAGGAGCCAAGAGTACCTGCAGGGGACCCGAGAAAAAGAGGATCAGGGCTGCTCTGTGCAAAACTATTAAAAAAAAAATTAAAAAGCTGAACCTTTAATACCACTTTAAATTCCTGGTTGAGATGACAACTCTCCCTTTTCTGCACTGAAATCCTAAGCAGTATGACCAGCCCTGCCAGAGTTCTTCTCGGATGGACTAAATAACATATTAAGCTAAAGCATATGTCTATGCAATAGAAAAAAAAAAAACATGCAATGCATCTCTGCAATACAACCACATTCCCCAGTACAAAAAAATACCACTACAGCAGAAGCAATGTTGTCAGCTCACTATAAAAAAAATTGAAGCTCACTGGATTTCTATCAGGATAAACAGGTATTTTTTGTAAGAAAACATACAGAAAAAAAGCAGGATTTTTAAGGTGTCGCAACCTTCTGTCAGAATAAAACATCAATAGACTTCTTAAAAATAAAATTTTATTACAAATCTATTAAAAGTCTTTTTCTGGGGTATAACTCCACTAAACACATAAAAAAAGATGCTGCAAACTATAATCAATATTGCAACCCCAAATTAGAGGCCCTCCCCTATATGTTCATATACACCATATATAAAGTGAATTTTTAATCACGTATTTGCCCCGTGACAAAGTCAGAACAAATGAAACGTACATCAGGATATGACTGGACGGGCAACTGGAATTATCGCATTAACATTGTGAGAGCTATTGGCGTTTCCCTGGAGAGTCGTCAGCCAGCGTGGAGGGGGTGAGACTGAAGGGCATCATTTGATTATGTCATGAACTATACAATGTTTGATACAAGATGTTTTAAATGTGAGTGGGTATTGTTTTTAGATTAAAGATTGACCTTTACATTATTACACTAGTGGAGCATTTTTTCAAGTACCCATGGATATGCACCCTTTTTTTGTTTACAACAGTTTTATTTGGAAGATTCATAAAAAAATGTTACAAAACTGTGAAGATATTGTACAGTAGATGATATACAGTAATACTACAGAAATATACAACTGGTGTGGGGCTGAGTATCATACACATATGAGAACAAAAATTATATAACAATATAGAAATTGGGTACCTAGGGAGGCTGTTACATATTTAATATAGAGTATCACAATACAGTAGAGTATTCTCAACATGGAGGGCATCAGGAAGAATGTTACTGAAAAGGGATATGTATACATAGATTAATCATCTGACCAGAACATCCATTTTGAGTTAAATATGTGCATACTATCAGATAAAGTATGATGGATCCTTTCGGATAGCTTAAGGTTTCTCATTCTGGATATAACCTGAGGCCAGGGTAAATTGTTATATTTCCAGTTACAAGCTATCATCCATTGGATGGAGCTTGCAAGTGAATGGATCAGTCTGACACAGGGAGTGGGTATGTCAGGGATATTTGCATATAATATACATATTTGAGGGGATAGGATAATTCTTTTTTTGACCATAGATTCTATTGTTCTTTCAGCTTGAAGCCATATTGTTTCTAAGTGTCTGCAACTCCAGAAAATGTGGATGTATGTGCTAGTTTCTGTGCAACCTCTAAAACAGCAAGGAGAGGTTGTGGGATAGAAGGAGTGAATTTTTTCAGGGGTCAGGTATAGTCTAGAGAACAATTTTATAGGGGATTCTCTGTATGCAGGTGCTATATTACATTTCCGGAGATTGTCCGTCATGATGTCCCATGTTTTAATGGGGATAATACAGTCTAGTTCAGATTCCCAGTGAAGCATCTGGGAGGATTTTTCAGGCATCAAGGAACTGTTAAGGTCTTTATAAAAAAGGGAGAATAAACCCTTATCTCTTGAGGAGTTTATACAAATATGTTCAAAAATCGTTGTAGGGGAACATGTGGTTAGGGAGTAATGTTCATTGAAAAAGTTTTTGATTTGGAGGTAGTTCGTAAACTCCGATGAAGGGAGATTGTGCTTGGCTTGGATGGCGGGGAAAGTGAGGAATGTATTGTTAGAGGACAATGATCTAAGGGAGGATAAGTTACTATTCCGCCACAAGGGAAATGAGTAGAAATTATTCAGGTTTTGCGAGAGCCTAGGGTCCCCTAGAAAGGATGAAAGAGGGGGTGTGTCAGAGGCTAGTTTAAGGGATTTACTAAGAACAAGCCATAAACGCCTTGTATGTGGTATGGAGCAATGGAAAGAGATTCAAATTTAAGCCATGGGAGCTGAAGGGAGGGGGCATGCCATTGGGCTATTTGTGACAGTTTAGTGGCAATAATATAATGTCAGATATTAGGGAGGCCTAGGCCACCTTTGTTTTGAGGTCTAAACATGAGAGGGTAGCCACATCTTGGCTTTTTGGAAGACCAGATACATTTATTTATCTCCCTTTGGAGAGCTTTGATTCTTTTGGGAACAGTTATAAGAAGGGCTCTAAAAAAATATAATCGTTTTAGGAGGAGGGTCATTTTAAAGGCGCATATCCATCTAAGAAGGGAGATATGGTATGTGGACCATATTTTAAGTAGGGAACTAATCTGTTTAAAAAGGGGTATATAATTGGTGGGATAAAGTGATTTAAAATGGGATGTGATAAGGACTTCAAGATATCTGAATGACTTAGAGCACCAGATAAAGTTGAAGTCTTTTTGAAGAGAGGAGGTCAGGTTGGTTTGGGGGAGGTGGTAAAGGGCGTTGAAGTTAAAGGGTTAAGAACACTAAGGCATCATCTGCATATAGACTGAGTGTAAATTCGTTCGGGCCTTTGCTATAGCCCTTGATATTTGGATTGTATCTGATGGCCTGTGCTAGAGGTTCAATGGCTAGGGCAAATAGAAGAGGGGAGAGGGGGCAGCCCTGTCTAGTACCTCTACTAAGAGGAAAAAAGTCTGAATTATAACCAGGAATTTTGATTCTGGTTTGGGGGAGGTGGTAAAGGGCGTTGAAGCCGTGAATGAATTTATCTGGGATGCAAAATTTGGGGAGGAGATGATTAAGATAGGACCAATTAACACTATCAAATGTCTTGTGAATGTCAAGACTAAGAAGGCAAAGTGGGTGGGAGGAAAGATTTGCATCTTGAATAATATTGGTGACCAGTCTAATGTTTTCTGTAATCTGACGGCCAGGAATAAACCGAGATTGGTCAATGTGGATTAGGGAAGTGTTCACAGAGGCCAATCTGTCTGCCAGGAGTCTGCCAAAGATCTTCAGATCATTGTTGAGAACTGAAATTGGGCGGAAATTCTGGGGAAGGGAGTGGTCTTTAAGAGGTTTAGGGATAAGGGACAGATTTGCAAGGAGTATGTCTTCAGGGAAATAGCCACCTGAGAGGATATGGTTAAATAATTTAGTTAATCTAGGAGCTAGAAGAGGGGCACATTTTTTGTAGTATAATGTGGAAAAGCCATCAGGGCCTGGGGCAGTAGAGGGCTTGAGGGATTTGATGATATTTGTAATCTCTAGTTACGTGCAGGGGTCATTAAGAATGGAAGTTTGTTGGTCATTGAGGGAGGGAAGACCCACTTTGTCTAGCCAACGGAGTGAGAAAGAAGAAGGGTGTGTGTGAGGTCCTGATAGGAGATCCTTATAGAAGGATGATGGGTTACCAAGTTGCCCCTATGGTTTCTTAATTTGTATGTGTGAGGGGGGTTATGTTCCTGATTAAGTTTTCTTGCAAACATTTTAGAAGTATTGTTACCATGTAACAAAAATTTGGCTTTGGAAAACCTAAGGGATTTCTCAGTGTCGGCTGAGAGGATTGTGTCCAGTGAGTGGCGTTTAGATTGAATTTGTTTAGTAATGTCTGAGGATGGAGATTGGGCTAATTTATTGTATAATAGGTCCAAGTCTCTAGTCAGAGTCTTGATTTCTGTAAGTTTGGCTCTTTTTTTAGCTGTAGCAATGCTAATCAGGTATCCCCTGAGAACCGCTTTGTGTGCAGACCAAAGTGAGGTTGTGGCAAAGTCATCAGTAGAGTTATTAGCAAAATACTCAACAATGTGAGCGTTTATATCTTGTAATATATGAGGATCAGATAAGAGAGAGTCATTAAGACGCCAGTTGAATGCAGTGGGGGCAAGCCCTACATGTGACGTGTCAAATTCAACCATGTCATGGTCAGACCAAGGACAAGGATGAATTTGAGCTTTAGAAGAATTTGCTAGGAGGATGGGGGTACAAAAAAATTTAATCTAGTCTGGCATAGCAATCATGGGGGTGGGAATAGTGGGTATAGGCCTTAATGCCAACATTGTGGGATCTCCATGAATCAATTAGTTGAAATTTATTAAGAGTGCGGCTCATTGATCTAGAGAAGGCTTTGTGCAGTTAAGTTAAAGTCACCACCAATAACAATATGGGGAGAGCTATATCTATCGAAAATATCAAAAAAGGCACTGAAAAAAGATGATTGTGCTTCATTGGGTGCATATATAGAGGCGATTGTAATAGATCTTTTATTCAGGGTGCCTTTAAGAATAAGGAAGCGACTATCTGAGTCTCTATAAATACTTTGTATGTTGAAAATAATAGAGTTACGAATGAATATAGCAACCCCTCTTGATTTATTAGAGAAGGTGGTAAAAAAGTGCTGGTTATAAGTCTTTTCAAAAAATTTGGGGTGGTTGTCAGAGGAAAAATGGGTTTCTTGAAGAAGAATAATATCAGCACCAAGCCTTTTATAATGTTTAAAAGCTTTTTTATGTTTGTGGGGAGAGTTAAACCCTTGGGTGTTATGGGAGAGAATTTTAAGACCCATTAATAAAGAGGAGGTATAAGCTAGTTATATGGAATAGGGAGGATAAAATTCTATATGAGAATTGCATCAAGGTGATAGGTACATATGGAATATGTGTATCCAAGTAGCATACTTTAAGGTGTAAGGTGGTGATGTAACAACCGTAGTAACAAATTATATAAGTAAGGTATTCGTACAGTATTGTTTTGTGTATCCTCAGTAAAGTCATAATATAAACATAACTGTGGGGTACAGCCAAAAGAACACTGGTACCAAAAAATGCAAAATGAGCAACAAAATTTTTTTGTAAAGTGCAAAGGTAAGGTCAGGTAACATGGTGGTTACTGACCATTTGGAATGTAATCTTCCATAGTTTTTATCAATTATATAGTAATCAATACAACAAACTGATCTGAAAAAAAAGTATAAGGGGGTCAGTGGACTGAGAGTCGACTGACCTAGAAAATTGTAATAAAGTCCAAAACTCACAACCAAAGCCCAGCATGACCACCAGACCAAGGGGGAAGCCATGCTGGGATACGGAAGAGAGCGTGGGGGTCAAACCAGCACCGGCGGATGTACTAGGATATGTATTATAGTTATATCAGCTGTGTGCATGCTTAGAGAGGAGAACACAGGGGGAGACAAACCATTAAAGCCTGAACTGAGAATAATATAACAATAATGACATATAAGTATAAAGCCTTTTGAAAAGGCCGAAATATCTATAATCTGTAAATTTTAGCCAAGCTACGTAGGTAAAGAGCCATTATGGAAGAAGAGATACTTATGTGTATACGTCCTACGTATAGATCCTCTGTCTCCACTCCCCTAAAAATGGAGCAGAGAGAGAGAAGCCAGACATAAAAAAAAAAAAAGGGGGGTGGACTGTATTCAAGTTAAACAAATGTTAACAGAAAGTCTAGTGATCCTGGGGACAAAAAATAATGTATAAAAAATAATAAAAAGTTATTAAAGAAAAATTATCAGGGGAGGGAGGTAAAAATGGGGCAAAAAAAGGCAAAAAAAAAAAAAAAAAGGGGGAAAAAGTGCAAAGGAGAAAAATTAGGACAAATCATGAAGATGGGTGGAGGAAACTTCTTTCGATCTTGATCCTGGAGAGATTGTCGCCATCTACGTTGGTCTCTTCACGAGTAGAAGGGATAGTCCAGATGGGTGATGAGCGAGCAGTCGCCGGAAGACGGTTAGGAGGTTCAGGATCCAGCAGTCCTAACTTGTCCAGGAGTTCTTTTCCTTCAATGACGTTGTAGATAGTGTGAGTAGATCCATTGTGCATCACAGATAATTTGAAGAGGAAGCCCCAACGGTATTTAATTCTGGCTGTTTGGAGGACTGTGGTGACTTCTTTCATCCTGCGTCTGCAATCCAGGGTGGCAGGAGAGATGTCAGGGAAGATTTGTAGTCTGAATCCATCTAGTTCAAGGTTAGGTATGTTCCTGGAGGCTCGCATTATGTCCTCTTTGGTGAGGAAGTCCTTCATACACATTATTATGTCCCGAGGGGGGTTTGTCAGGAGGAGGTTTAGGGTGAAGAGCTCTGTGTATTCTATCACATGCAAAGGCTGGTTTATCAGGCAGGAGCATATGAAATACTTTGGTTACTGCAGGAAATAAATCTATGGTGGCCTCAGGAATGCCACGCACTCTGATATTGTTCCTGCAATTTCTGTTGTCTAAACCTTCTATGTGTGCCTGCATATAGGAGAAGCTATTAGCCAGGGTCTCATAATCTCTTCTGAGGTCACTGTGTGCCAGGGAGAGTTCATCATGCTTAGTTTCTAAGACATCAGTGCGGATATGCACCCTTTTTACAAGGAACTGTGGAGAAGATTGGCTTATTAAGGACTCTTTGAACAACTGATTCTTATGGCTTACTAGCCTAACCACGAGAGTGGTAGGCAAAATATATTTGGTGAGTTTTCACCTGATGGGAGCGGGTCTGATGTGACACTACAGTGGTGGATACTTTACAATGTTTTTTTCCTAATTAAGACATCACTGGGAATATCATCACATTTTTTGTTGTTGTATAAAGAGTACTGCTATTGGACTCTTGTTTTGTTTTTTTTCTTTTTATGACATTTTAATTTTATTATCTTTTATATTTTCTTTGCAGCTGGAATATTTATATATATATATATATATATATATATATATATACCGTATTTATCGGCGTATAACACGCATTTTTCCCCCTTAAAATCGGGGAAAGTCGTGGGTGCGTGTTATACGCCGATACCCCCCAAAAAAAAAAATGACAAAAATTGGTTGCGGCGCCGAAAAATGGCGACCGTGGCCAAAAAAGGCCGAAAAAGGCCGAAGCGCGGCCAAAAAAGACCGAAGCCGGCTGTTCAGCTCCGCTCGTAGTCCCGCCTCCCTGCGCTCGCTCCCGAAACAGCAGGGAGGCGGGACTCCGAGCGGAGCCGAACAGTCGGCTCGGTCTTTTTCGGCCGCGGTTCGGTCTTTTTCGGCCGCGCATGCGCGGTTTGTCTCGCGGCGGGAAATGTAAACGTTGGCAAGGCTGCAAATGACGCTGGCAAACTGCAAATTACACTGGGCAAGCTACAACTGATGCTGGCAAGCTGCAAATGACACTGGGCAAGCTACAAATGACGCTGGGCAGGCTGCAAATGACGCTGGGCAGGTTGCAAATGACGCTGGGCAAGGCTGCAAATGACGCTGGGCAAGCTGCAAATGACGCTGGGCAAGCTGCAAATGACGCTGGGCAGGCTGCAAATGACGCTGGGCAGGCTGCAAATGACGCTGGGCAAGCTGCAAATGACGCTTAAATGTAAGTTTTTTTTTTCCCTAAACTTCTCTCCTAAAACTTTTTTTCCTTAAAATTCCCTCCTAAACTTGGGGTGCGTGTTATACGCCGGTGCGTGTTATACGCCGATAAATACGGTGTATGTATATATATATATATATATATATATATATATATATATATATATATATATTCAATCATTGAATTTTTGTATTGAACACTGAATTAATTAGGTGTTATTGTTGTGGTACTGTGAATTTTGCTATATATGCACTTTGGTATATACAGTATATTTAATTTTCACTGGTTTTGATATTATCACATATAACAGGAGGAGAAAGGAGAGGTGCCTCACTGATGCGTTTCGCTTTGTAGGCTTCATCAGGGGCTCAGTTGAGTATGGTTGAATGGATGTTACAGAACAATATTCAATTAGAAAATTGAGATTTCTCCTAATGCAGCCACAGCCGTAAACAATGCCAGGTGTAAAATGGGGTGGAAGCAGATACCCCAGGCAGACCTGTAGAGGATCCCAGAAAGGCACCCAAGAGGGAAAGAAGTAGCGACAATTCCTGGCGATTGGAGGTATTAGATGTGTGCTGATAAGGGTTCACTCAATAAATCCACGCCAGGTGACACCATTTAGAAGGCAAATCTTTAGGTGAACATGAATGTCTCTGTTCTGTCCTCGCCCTCTGTCCATCTAACATTATTATATACTTGCAAGGGGACAGAACATGGGGAAATGTGTCTGTTTAATACAGATGTATTGCATATTTTTTTAATTGCCCAGACATACGCTTTAGCATAAATTGTGCTATATCTGTTTGGACCAAGGTGTAATGTCAACATATATTTCTGCTGTGTATTGTTGCAATAAAAATGTTTAGCACTTTTGTAGCAAACCAATCATGTTGTAATCATACTTAGGGGCTTCACATAGCATATAAGAAGTACGAAAAGATAATACTTTAAACTGTGACGGTTATTTGTATAAGCCTTTAACAAGCTTAACAGCAGGAAAATGTCTATTGAAAGTGTTTTTTCTCATTCATTCATTTGTTATCTGAAATATCATCATATAATAACAATTACGACATATCTGATAAGATTTTCAGAACAGTGTTCTATGTTACAGAAAATCCAGGTTAATATATATATATATATAATTATATATATTGAATTTATGACTTTTAAAGAAAAAATCAAGTTTTGAGGATATCCATTACAATCAATGTGTTAGAACAATTCTTCGTCATATTAACAGAATATTAAATTGTCATATATAAATACATTGTAGTGTAGTGTAAGTTGATATAGGTGTGGGTGACCTTCGCGCTGTTAGTAAACTAGATCTTCTGCACAAACCCAATATATACAATAAAACAAGTGTAAAAATATAAAAAGTGTATCAATAAATAGCTGCTGTGTGCCAGCTAAAAGTGCTACGTGTAGAAAGTATTTCTTAAAAAGCAGCAAAATCCAATGGTGAACACAATACCACAAATTACATAAAATAAAGTGATGATTTTGCGCTAATATGCACCAAACACTAAAACAATCAATATATAAATATACTATCACAGTGTGAAAAATATGAATAAATATATGTAGTGCACCACGTGCTAAATAAATATAGCATCGAATATCATATATATACACAGTGAATATATAGTGAATAAAATAAAGTGCTCCGTGTACTAATGACTACAAAGAAATTAAGTGTCAAAGACAAAATTGAGCATGAGAGATATAGCTGCTGCTGATAGGTCCCAATTGATATGTAAGAGATAAAGTAAATCACTATACTACAGCATAGATAACTTAAATAATATAGTCCAAGTGGTAAATGGTTATAACCATTAACCCAAAAAAAGTCTCTAAATGTAAAAAGATCTGCAGCAGGAGAGACATTACTACCTGCTGTCCCAGCTGCAGAACCTGGTGAAGGATCTCCCTAGCTCCTGTCAGCAACGCCTGTCTTACACCATCCTTAGTGATTTGGCCTTGGCGCTGATTGATGGCACAGTATTTGAAATTGTTCAAGGACTGTTGGAAATTCAGCACCTAACAGAAAAAAATCTCTACAACCAGCGAATAAAGCTACATGCAGAACACAGAGAGAAGCCAGTGCTGGAAGAATCTTCAGGATCAGACCCTTTCAGGATTGCTGGACTCTTGGTTCAAAGACATGCGCTCTTCACAGCAGTGACAGTGCTTTAAAGCAAGATCTCCTTAAGAAGCATAAAGAAGCTCAACAGTCATGTAAAGCACATAATTTACCAATTCTCAGAAATACACAGCAGAAGGAGCAAGAGTTTTACTGCGGGATCGCGTCCGCCATTTTGGATATAGGAAGCTGGTGAAACATCCCTATTAAAGACATCCATACTAGGAGAGTGGAGTTGGTGGAGAGATACAGCGGAATTGGAGTGTACCCTTGTGTCCTTTGGATGCCTATGAATGTTTTCTTACAGGTGAGAGGCTAGAGAGCACGTTTAAGGATCAGGCCCTCACATACCCACCATCCCCCACTTTGGAGATTGAAGATCTTTACCACTATTGCCATTTCTTTTTATATTTAGAGACTTTTTTGGGGTTAATGGTTATAACCATTTACCACTTGGACTATATTATTTAAGTTATCTATGCTGTAGTATAGTGATTTACTTTATCTGTTTTATCTCTGTTTTTTCTGTTAGGTGCTGAATTTCCAACAGTCCTTGAACAATTTCAAATACTGTGCCATCAATCAGCGCCAAGGCCAAATCACTAAGGATGGTGTAAGACAGGCGTTGCTGACAGGAGCTAGGGAGATCCTTCACCAGGTTCTGCAGCTGGGACAGCAGGTAGTAATGTCTCTCCTGCTGCAGATCTTTTTACATTTAGAGACTTTTTTTGGGTTAATGGTTATAACCATTTACCACTTGGACTATATTATTTAAGTTATCTATGCTGTAGTATAGTGATTTACTTTATCTCTTACATATCAATTGGGACCTACCAGGAGCAGCTATATCTCTCATGCTCAATTTTGTCTTTGACACTTAATTTCTTTGTAGTCATTAGTACACGGAGCACTTTATTTTATTCACTATATATTCACTGTGTGTATATATGATATTTGGTGCTATATTTATTTTTATATTTATTTAGCACGTGGTGCACTACATATATTTATTCATATTTTTCACACTTAACCACTTGCCGACCGCCCCATGTACATATACGTCGGCAGAATGGCACGTACAGGCAAAACCACGTACCTGTACGTGCCATTCTTCTGGCGGGTGGGGGTCCGATCAGACCCCCCCGCCGGCAGGGACGGTCGGCATCGCTTCAGGAGCGATCCGGGATGAGGGGGCGGCCAGTGGTTTCTGGCCACCCCCTCGCGATCGCTCCTGGCGAATGAAAAGCTTCCCCTGCCAGTCTATTGTATAGACAGGCAGGCGGAAGTGATGTCACGATCGGCGTGCCGGTCTATCTGACCGGGACGCCGAGGAGTGAACACACACAGGTTAGTGCACAAACAGTACACTGACACCAGTACACATAGGCACACAAATAACCCCCCTGTCACCCCCAGATCACCCCCCAGATCACCCCCTGCCCCCCCAGTCACAGTGTCACTAATTGCAGTGATCATTTATTTACTGATCACTGCATTTAGTGTCAGTGTGACTGAAACAACTGTCAGGGCAGTTAGTTTTAGGCCCCTTTAGGTCTAATGTAGCCCCCTACCCCCCCTAAAGGTTTAACCCCCTGATTGCCCCTAGTTAACCCTTTCACCCCCTTTTGCCAGTGTCACTAAGCGATCGTTTTTCAGATCGCTGCATTAGTGTCACTGGTGCCGCTAGGTAGCCAGTTTTTTTTTTAGGTTAACCGCCATGTTTATATAGGTTCATAAATAGGTTTATAGGTCAGGTACCCCCATATTACAACCTAAATAAAGGTTTTAACCCCCTGATTGCCCCTAGAGTTAACCCTTTCACCATTCTAAGAAGGAATCAACGCAGCTCGGATCAAGCGCCTCGAGGCGATTCAGTTCGCAGTGTCACTGGTGACGCTGGTTAGCCAGTTAGTTATTTTGTTATTTAGGTTCCCCGTCAGGTTTTTATATAGCGTCAGGTACCCCCATATATTACCTAATAAAGGTTTAACCCCCTGATTGCCCCTAGTTAACCCTTTCACCCCCTTTTGCCAGTGTCACTAAGCGATCGTTTTTCTGATCGCTGCATTAGTGTCACTTGTGCCGCTAGGTAGCCAGTTTTTTTTTTTTTTTAGGTTAACCGCCAGGTTTATATAGGTTCATAAATAGGTTTATAGGTCAGGTACCCCCATATTACAACCTAAATAAAGGTTTTAACCCCCTGATTGCCCCTAGAGTTAACCCTTTCACCAGTGATCACCGTATAAGTGTCACTGGTGACGCTGGTTAGCCAGTTAGTTATTTAGTTATTTAGGTTCCCCGTCAGGTTTTTATATAGCGTCAGGTACCCCCATATATTACCTAATAAAGGTTTTAACCCCCTGATTGCCCCTAGTTACCCTTTCACCAGTGATCACTGTATAACTGTTATGGGTGACGCTGGTTAGTTAGTTTGTTTTTTATACTGTCAGGGCACCCGCCATTTATTACCCAATAACGGTTTAACCCCCTGATCGCCCGGCGGGTGATATCAATTAGGTTTTAGGGTCAAATAAGGTCTGCGTCGCCCCAGGTTAGTGCCAGTACCGCAAACACCCACGCGCAAAGCATACACCTCCCTTAGTGGTACAGTATCTGAACAGATTAATATCTGATCTGATCAGATCTATACTAGTGTCCCAGCAGTTTAGGGTTCCAAAAAATGCATTGTTAGCGGGATCAGCCCAGATACCTGCTAGCACCTGCGTTTTCCCCCTCCGCCCAGCCCAGCCCAAGTGCAGTATCGATCGATCACTGTCACTTACAAAACACTAAGCACACATAACTGCAGCGTTCGCAGAGTCAGGCCTGATCGCTAACATTTTTTTTGTGGTAGCGTTTTGATTCAGTCGCTAAAGTCAGGAGCTTTTTTACCTGTGAATCTCAAAAAAATTTAGTTAAAAATGTTTTTGTTTTTTAATGCTTGCTTTTCAGGTATGTAATTTTGTTTACTGTGTTTTAGTGTTAAGCATTTTTTTGTTTTCAGGTGCGCCATTCAGTTGCAGCGCGGATTTATTTATCTTGACAGCAACAGCGTTTGCTCCACGATACATAAAGCCGCGACTCCAACGCTAGGAGGTGATTTCACCACCACAGTTACAAAAAAGAGCATATATGCCGAAGCATGGGGGCCGGGGGGGGGGGGGGGAGGGAGGCTTGCCCCGTGGAAATTCCGACGTCCGACCGTGTGTACACGGCATAACTTTTGCGGGAGGATGCCCCCATGCTTCGGCATATATAAATGGTGCATGTATGCCCATCATTAGAAGTGGGTGGATGAAGGGAGGTATTCTAATGGTGGGCATACCCACCAATCAATCTCTTTTTTTCGTTCAGCCAAGAGGCTGCATGAAAAAAAAAGATTACAATATATGTCCAGTATGTTGCTGGACTTTGAATGGTTATACCAGAATGCTGCCTGCAGGTTTAGGTATCATCTTGGTATCATTCTTTTCAGCCAGTGATCGGCTTTCATGTAAAAGCAATTCTAGCGGGTAATTAGCCTCTAGACTGCTTTTACAAGCAGTGGGAGGGAATGTCCCCCCTCCCGGATATAAACCGCGCCATTGGGAAATTGGGAAAGCGTTTTATCACACCGATCTTGGTGTGGTCAGATGCTTTGAGGGCAGAGGAAAGATCTAGGGTCTAATAGACCCCAATTTTTTTCAAAAAAAGAGTACCTGTCACTGCCTATTGCTATCATAGGGGATATTTACATTCCCTGAGATAACAATAAAAATGATAAAAAAGAAAAAAAAATGGAAGGAACAGTTTAAAAATAAAATAAAAAAGCTAAATAAATAAAAAAAAAAAACTAAAAAAAAAAAAAAAAAGCACCCCTGCCCCCCCTTCTCTTGCGCAAAGGCGTACACAAGCGTTGGTCTGGCGTAATATGTAAACAGCAATTGCACCATGCATGTGAAGTATCACCGCGAAGGTCAGATCGAGGGAAGTAATTTTAGCAGTAGACCTCCTCCGTGAATCTAATGTGGTATCATGTAAAGGCTTTTAAAGGCTTTTAAAAATGTATGTAGTTTGTCGCCACTGCGTGTTTGTGCGCAATTTTAAAGCATGTCGTGTTTGGTATCCATGTACTTGGCCTAAGATCATATTTTTTATTTCATCAAAAATTTGAGCAATATAGTGTGTTTTAGTGCATTAAAATAAAAAAAAAGTGTATTTTTTTTCACAAAAAATGCGTTTGAAAAATCGCTGCGCAAATACTGTGTGGAAATAAAAGATGCAACACCCACCATTTTAATCTGTAGGGCCTTTGCTTTAACAATATATATAGTGTTTGGGGGTTCAACATAATTGAATAAACATAATAAAAAATATGTTTTCATGTAAACAAAAAGTGTCAGAAAGGGCTTTGTCTTCAAGTGGTTAGAAGAGTGGGTGATGTGTGACATAAGCTTCTAAATGTTGTGCATAAAATGCCAGGACAGTTCGGGCCCCGCCCCCCCCCCCCCCCCCCCACCCCAAATGACCCCATTTTGGAAAGTAGACACCCCAAGCTATTTGCTGAGAGCAATGTTGAGCCCATTAAATATTTATTTTTTTTGTCCCAAGAGATTGAATAATGAAAAAAAATATATATATATATTTTTTTTACAAAAAGTTGTCACTAAATGATATATTGCTCAAACATGTCATGGGCATATGTGGAAATACACCCCAAAATACATTCTGTTGCTTCTCCTGAGTACGGGGATACCACATGTGTGGGACTTTTTGGGAGCCTAGCTGCGTACGGGACCCCAAAAACCAAGCACCGCCTTCAGGCTTTCTAAGGGTGTAATTTTTTTTATTTCACTTCTCACTGCCAATCACAGTTTCGGAGGCCATGGAATGCCCAGATGGCATAAAACCCCCCAAAAAGTTTTGAAAAATGAAAAAAGAAAATTGAAAAAAAAAAAAAAAAATTTTTTTTTTTTACTTTCTTCATTTTCAAAAACAAATGAGAGCTGTAAAATACTCACCATGCCTCTCAACAAATAGCTTGGGGTGTCTACTTTCCAAAATGGGGTCATTTGGGGGGGGGTTTTGTGCTATTTTGGCATTTTATGGCCTTCGAAACTGTGATAGGTAGTGAGGAGTGAAATCAAAAATTTGCACCCTTAGAAATCCTGAAGGCAGTGCTTGGTTTTCGGGGCCCCGTACGCGGCTAGGCTCCCAAAAAGTCCCACACTTTTGGTATCCCCATACTCAGGAGAAGCAGCAAAATGTATTTTGGGGTGCAATTCCACATATAACTATGGCATGTGTGAGCAATATATCATTTAGTGACAACTTTTTGAAAAAAAAAAAAAAAAATATTTTTTTTGTCTTTATTCAATCACTTGGGACTAAAAAAAAAAATATTCAATGGGCTCAACATGCCTCTCAGCAAATAGCTTGGGGTGTCTACTTTCCAAAATGGGGTCATTTGGGGGGGTTTTGTACTTCCCATGCCATTTTAGCACCTCAAGAAATGAGATAGGCAGTCATAAATTAAAAGCGGTGTAAATTCCAGAAAATGTACTCTAGTTTGTAGACGCTATAACTTTTGCGCAAACCAATAAATATACGCTTATTGGCATTTTTTTTTACTAAAGACATGTGGCTGAATACATTTTAGCCCAAATGTTTATTAGATTTTTCTTAAACAAAAAGTAGAAAATTTATTTTTTTCAAATTTTTTTTATAACAAAAAATAAAAATCTCTTTTTTTTTTTCAAAATTTTCTGTCTTTTTCCGTTTATATCGCAAAAAATAAAAATCACAGAGGCAATCAAATACCATCAAAAGAAAGCTCTATTTGTGGGTAGAAAAGGACGCAAATTTCGTTTGGTTATAACATTGCATGACCGCGCAATTACCAGTTAAAGCAGTGCAGTGCGAAATCGAAAAAAGACCTCTGGTCCTTAAGCTGACAATTGGTCCGGGGCTGAAGTGGTTAACCGAGTCTAAGGGGGACATCAAAGTTCTGGAGGCAAAAATGTATATAGAAGGCAATAACATAATCACGTGAGAACGTGTCAGTAACCATGATGAGAGTACTCGATTGTCAAAGTTATCAGGTAGGCAATGTGTGAGCCATGGTCTCCATAAATGTTCAAACTCCTTTAAATTGTCTTTATCTAAAGCATCCATCTTAGCATGTATGAATGATTGATTAATTCTGTGCTTGGTTTCTGCTATGTTCAATACAGGCATTTTCCATGCTTTAGCCATGGTCTGTTAAAGAGAAAGTAAACCCTCTTTTACAACTTTAGCTTACAGGTAAGCCTATATTAAGGCTTACCTGTAGCTAACAAGGATATCTCCTAAACCTGCATGGTTTAGGAGATATAACTGTATTTGCATGTGCCGACGTCATGCGGCACATGCGCACTTGCGACAACTGAAGCAACGGCGCTATATGCCGATGCTTCAGTTGTTACAATGCTGCTCTCGTGCGCATGCGCGTAACGTCATCGCGGCTCCGGCAAATTACAGCGCCGGAGCCGCGATACCCGGAAGTCACTCCGGGAGAAGATGTCGGCGGTCGGAGGGGGAGAAGAGGACCGATGCCGAGGCTTCGATCTCAGGTAAGTGATACATAATTAGCTAGTATGCTATGCATACTAACTAATTATGCCTTTGTCTTGCAGGTTTTTTTTTTTTTGGTTTTACTTAAGAGGGTTTACTTCCTCTTTAAGAGCATAAGGATTAGTTTAAAAATTGTTTACGTGTGAGAAAGTCTGGTCTTAAATTTAAGAGAGCCGTTGTCGGGTCCAGTGTAATAGAACATTCAAACATTTCCGAGGCAAGTAGAATTTTTTTTTTCAATGTGTGTACAATTGGACAATTTCACCAGATATGTATGTACATACCCTGTTCAGGGCAGCCACGAAAACAGAGGCCTGAGTGATCAGGTGCAAATTTAGTTATTCAATCAGGGACCAAGTACCAACTTGTGGTGAGGACAACATAAGAAGGATGTCATCTGCGAATAAGCATAATTTGTGATGATATCCACCTAATTCCATACCTGTAATGGCCATCCTTATTCTTTGTGCCAGAGGCTCAATAAGCAATGCAAACAAGAGTGGTGAGAGTGGGTATCCTTGTTGCGTACCTCTCTATAACAAACTCTTCCTCTATAACCTGCATATTTAATGTAAGCTGTAGGTCCATGGTATAATGCAGAGATCCACTGTAAAAAATGTGGGCCAAAGCCCCATTTATTGAGGGTAAAGTGCATATAGGACCATGATATAGTATCAAATGCTTTCTTAAAGTGGAGTTCCAACTACAATCTATATATTTTTTTAAACCTTTCACAAGCATTTAAAAAGGCATTGTAAAACTCACGTCTTCTGTTAAATTTCTCTCCCGATGTCCGGTTTCATCTGTTTAAAGAACTTTGATCATGGTGTTCTGGCCATTTTCATTTTGCTTGTGGGAATGTGAAGCCCACAAGCATCCTGTTCCGGTATACGGTGCCCGTCCTCTCCCCGATTTTGCGCATTGAGTCATTTTCGCAGCGCCGTTGATCTGTCGAAAAAAAAAGCCCGCCCTGTACTGTGCATGTGCAGCGCTTGTGTAGTATGGAGACTCCGAAAGCCGCCGAACTGCGCAAGAGCTGCACATGCCTAGTACTGGGCGGGCATTATTTTACAGGTGGCATTTCTCGACAGGACACCTTCAACTAATCAGGTTGCCTTCACAACGGGCAGCGTCATCAGAAGTGCCCGCCCCCGTTGTGATGGCAATGAAGCCCTTAGTGTTTCCCACTGACTCCTGGGAAATGATGACACACATCTCCCAGGAGCAGTAGCGAGCGGAGGTGCCGAAGGAAGTGACGTAAGGCGCTGCAGTGAGGAAGGAGGAAGGTTTCAAGGGAACACATAGCAACAGACATTAAGAGGTGAGTAAAAAAAAAATATATATATATATGTCCAAATGTTTTTTTTATATTATTTCATGCACAGTAATGCCTTTTTTTTTTTGGGTGAAACTCCACTTTAAGGTCAAGAGAAAGAAAGCAAGTGGGAATACAACGTAATTTAGCAGCATGTGGCAAAATGGTTGCACGTCTAATGTTATCGCTAGCTTGTCGAATAGGGATGAAACCAACTAGATCTTGATGTATAAGATTACCTATAATTGTGTTTAGTCTATTGGCGAGAATTTTGGCAAAAGTTTTAATATACAAATTTAATAAGGAAATAGGACGATAATTTGACCAAATAGTGTCATCTGTATGTGGGGTTTGGGAAGCATACATATAATTACTGTTAGGGATTCTTTCCTAAAAGAGTGGCCCTTAAGGAGAGAATTGAAGGTGTTAGCTAGAACGGGCGATAAGGTTTCCGCAAATGTTTGGTAATAAAGAGCATAAAAACCATCGGGACCAAGTCTTTTATTTAGTTTCAGATCCTTAATAGCACTGGTCACCTTACAAACCGATACAGATTCCTCCATCATTTCCAATTGTGTTTTGGAAAACGAAGGAAGAGAAATGTGAGAAAATAAATCATTCGCTTTAGAGGCATCCAGCTCACTGTCAGACGAATATAAAGTGGTTAAATGTGACTTACATTTTTGTAGAATTTTCAAATGATTATTGGAATATACATCTCTGGATATTTTAAGACGTATAGGTTTGAAAGGAGTGTGGCAAGATTTAAGTGCATGGGCTAGTAACGTATTTGGTTTATTTGCTTTCATATAGAAATTATGTTATGATCGTTTAATGTTTTTGTCTGCTGACTCAGTGAGAAACAAATCAAATTCTAATTTGGCTTTATCTAATTTCAATCTCAATGATGGAGACGGGTTATGTTGAAATGCCATATGACATGTATTAAAATTTGTTTCTAGTTTACAGCAAAGGGCTTTTTGTTCTCGATTAAATAGTGCAGCCTATCTCAAACATATGCCACGGAAGATAGGTTTGTGTGCCTCCGATAGATTGATCGGAGAAATGCCAGGTGTGGAATAATATTTTAGATATTCCTTAAGTGCAAGTTCAATACTTTTTTTTTTTTTATGTGCTGAATTTTTGAGTAATAAAACTCTAAGAAGCCACGTAGGGTCACGTGCTTTTGGAATTGTGGAGGCTAGAACAGTGTAGATTGAGCTATGATCAGACCATGGGACGGGAACAATTTTTGATGCCAGAATTTCAGGCACCATACCTATGGTCAAGAATATATGATCAATCCGTGTAAATGAGCGAAGAGGATACGAATAATGCGTATATTGCTTCTTGGTAGGATACAACTCACGCCAGGAGTCTACTAAATTGTATTTCATAATAATTTGTGAAAAAGAGTGTTCATCGGACCTGTGTGACTGAGGTATTGGCAATGTATCTAGAAAGGGAAAGAGAGTCTGATTAGAATCTCCACATGTATTTGCTGTATCCATTTTAGGTGAGTCTACCTTTTGTAATAAATGGGAGAGAAAAGAAGTAGGTCGTTTGTTAGGGGCATAATATGAGACAACAGTGATAGTGGTATCTAGCAAATGTCCTATAAGAATCAGATAACGGCCTTCAGGATCTTTAATCTCCTTTAATAATGTAAATGGGGGGCTCCGGGGAAATGCAATAAGTACGCCATGTTGTTTAGTCGAAGCAGAGGCTGTAAATACTTGAGAGTACATCTTACTGAAGAATTTAGGGGTGGATTGTACAGTAAAGTAGGTTTCTTGGAGGCACAAGATGTGTGCCTTCATAGAAGCAAATGAACAAAAGGCTTTGGTGCATTTTTGCGGGACGTTAAATCCCTGTACATTCAGGGATAATATGTTTAAGGGAGCCATGGTATTAAAGAGTTATAAAATATGGTATCAGGCAGTTAAAAACTGCATAGTAAAGAATTTGACTCCAGAATAGGGGGGGGGGGGGGGGTTAAGGAAGATAAAAAAGGAAAGAGAAAAAGATCCAAAAGAAAATGTAAATTTTAAATGTCATGAATATGAGACATAACGTATACACTCATAACATATCTGTTGAGGGGAGAAAAAGTCTCCCTCCAAGGGTACATTAGCTACTGTCAATTGCCCACTGAATCAATGGCCAACCTAGGGTAACAAGAAGGATGCGCAGGGAACATCCCTGAAGGACATGGAAGCCAAGCATGAAGAATGTACCATTACAATTTATGAAACAAGAACAAAAAATGCCCAAGCATGAATTAAACGGTATGAAAACTGCAAAATATGATTACTTGAAAAGGGATCCAGAATTTATATAAAGCTAGCCATGTGAGACTGGAACAAATAGGTGTCAATGACACATTTTGTTAAAATTGCTAAGATAGTCTTTATAACTTATTAAAGCGGAAAAACGGTTTAAAAAAAGGATAATTAAGAAAAAAGAGGGGGAAAAAAAAAGCATAACCTTATAACATCTTTAGCTTTCATAAGATAAGTCATATACATATGAAAATAGGAGATAAAATGTCATTAACATATGTTGAAGGTCACTTGTAAAGTAAATATGAACCAGTGAACTCGACTAGTCACTTGGAAAAGGAAACCTCAGTAAGAAGCAACTTTCAGTCCATGGAATCATCAGGATCTGGAGATCGAAAGAGACTTCTTTTGTGCAAACTGTGATGTTCGTTTCCTCTTGCTGGTGTAGATGATTTACCAAAAGAACATGATGCTGATCTTCAGTGTGTGCATCGTCAGGGTCTTGGGTTGAATTCATCAGACGCAAGTCTTGTAAGGTAGTTTGCAGGACATTTGCATTGTGACACATGTATTTGGAGCTTTTATAGGTAAAAAGCACCGAGAAAGGAAAACCCCACTGATACCTTATTAGATTGCGTTGTAATAGCTGAAGAAGGGGTTTCAAAGCCCGTATTTTTTTATCGATGGTTAGTTGTGATAAGTCTGCTAACAGTTGGTAATTATGTCCTTGGAAAATTAGAGATTCTTTATTTCTTGCTGGGCTAATAGTTGTTCCTTTGTACGCTAGAAGTGGAACTTAGTAATGATATCATAAGGCGGACCTTCAGATTTTTTAGGTGTTAGGGCTCTATGTACCCTGTCCATCTCGAGATGCTCTACTGGGATAGCTGGTTGCAGTTCCTGAAAAAGTGCTATCGTTGTGGCATGTAAGTCAATTACAGATTCAGGAATTCCTCTAATGCGCAAATTAGAGCACCTAGCACAATTTTTATAATCTTCAAATCTGGTCTGCAATATTATATTTTCCTCTTTAAGGTTTTCAATCTCTGTCGAGTAATTCAGAGTATAGTTTTCCATGTCATCTACTCTAATTTAAAGTTCAGACAAGCGTTGGCCTAGTTCCCTAATCTCTTTAGTGAGACTGGTTGTACTATGGTCTGAGGTACATTTTAGTGGTTTTTGGAACAGTTTTTCTATTTGTTTTAATGTGACTGGGGAAGCTAATTCATCCTGTGATGTATCCTCAAGATTCTCAAGCTCAAAATAATATTTTTCTGTAAGGAGCTGAGAATGTTTGTTTGCCTTTAATGCGTTTCTGAGGGGGACAGCTACAATGCCATTTTATGTCCTGCGTGAGGCGGCGCAGCTTTTCCAGTTTTCGGCTTCGTAGAAGGCTGCTTGTCACCGGGAAAGGAGTCCTAACATGGCAGGGAGCTGTGGTGCCCACAGGAATGATATACTTACCAGCCGTTATTAGGCTTCCTTGTCCTGTAGCTAATGGAGCTTTAGGCAGGCATGTCCGCTCCGGTCAGCTCCGCGCATGCGCCCCCATCTAAAATGTTTTTGAACTTTTCAGTGTATATTTACTGAGGCAAACAAACAAGTAATACTGGGATAAGTGACTATAGGTCATTGTGATGTTGTAATGGCATAGTATTAAATCTGAACAGTGCAGTGCAAACGTCTTCTGAAAAACAATAATTATTGGATGATCTCCAGAAATAGATTTCAAAATATATATTTAAGATGCGTAAAGTATTATGCACATAAAACGAGCTATCTATTAGCATCCGTTCCCAAAGGAAGCTTGTAATTAAAAATAAAGAAACGTATTGCCATTTAATAACATGCAGTACAGGTCAAATAAGCCTAACCAATTTGCTGTATTCATTTACCTCAACTATTCCTAAGCACAGTAAACAAGATTTCCACTTGACAACTGCATGAAAGTCTATTTTTTCTTCATAGCTAATATAAAGAGGGGAACATTTGCAAATGATGGTTCTGTTTAGATATAATAAAACGAAATGACTAGGTACTTTTAATCTTCTATCAAATTGCAAAACAGGAAGCAATTACTCAACACAAAGCAACTGCAAACATGTTTATAGCAGTTCCTTCTCTAAAGACGTGTGTGTGCAAAATGTAGGGTGAGTTTAACTATGTGCATATAGACATTCGGAATCCATTCCTTTTGTTTTTCAATGTCTGCCAAGGGAGTGGAAATAGTACAAATACTCATGCCTATCATATATTATATATGGCCACACAAAAGTTGAAGTGGCAGAAGGAATATCACATTTGGAAAATAATGTTAAACAAGTATTATTTATTATTATTATTGTTATAGAATTCTGTTCTAAAATAAATCTGTACCTAGGTGCAATGGTGTCTGCTGTTGTTGACCTGGCTGTGATCATAGGTGTGTGTAGCCTATTGCATTAGGTTTTGCACCCCAAATGTATTAAAACATGGATGGTGTCAGTAGAGCAGTAGACTTGTCAGTAGGGCAGAGGTTTGTATCCGTGGGGGACGGTGTCAGTAGTTTTTTACTTTATTATTTTTTTTAAAAACATTTTAGGAGCCCCATTGAGGGGGGGGGGGGGGCTTTGGTGAAATATCAGCAGGGGGAATCTGTGCCATTTGGGGTGATTATTTTGCCATGCTTGTCCTAGAAGCTAGAGATAACTAGCTGTGTTCAGCATCACTCAACTCATTCTTTCGCTGCCAGTAACACATCTCTAAACTACAGGAGATGTTGTCATCATGCTTCTAGCATATTCGTATTAACAAAGAACAGGTATGTTCACCACTGATGAAAAAGCCATGTTTTTTGGGACATATATTTCAAAGGTGGCAGCATACCTCACTGCTGTGTGATGTAGGGCCACCGCTTAACATTTCCCACAGGTGGACACTGTGTACAAAGGATAAAGAACTACCACGATCACAAACCTCCACTTTGGTGGCATTTTTCTTGAACTTACTTTGTAAAGTTTTAGTTGCCATGCATCCTAAAATTCAGCTTAAAGCAGATCTTCAGTGCATCTAAGCACCATAAACCAAAAATGCTATTTAATTAATTTCTATTATTCAAAGCAAACCCCCCCCCCCCCATTCATCCATGTCTCCATGCTTTATTTTGCTGAGAAATCACTTTGAAAATCACTCCCTAGCATTTCTGACCATTGTCATCTTTAGTAAGGGCAAATGATTCATGTAGCATTTACTTCCTGCCCTTAGCTCAAGTATGCATACAGAAAAAGTGTGCTTAGCTGAGAAAAAATAAACTCCACTCCTCCCCTTCTGACGACTCCTGGGATGCATGTGTCATGAAGGACAAAATATACCCAGGTGCATAGTTATACGCAGATGGAGAATTCCTGTTATTTAGAGCCATGCTTGTACATATGCGTGCATACGTGTGCACGCTGGCATTCATGCCTGCCACTAGATTGGGGGCTATTTAAACACCTCTGCTGCACTAGGACCTTGTCCTATGGACTACAGTGTTCTGCTACCTGCTACCTGTTCCTGTGCTTGATCTCCTGTTGCTGTTCTGCTATCCATCTAACCACGCTTGAACTCTGCCTGAACTGATTCCTGGTTTGCTCTTTGACCACGTCCCTGCTTGATGCTTCTGCCTATCTGCTTACCGTTGCCAACTCCAGCCTGAACCTGACTACTCTTCTGCCTACTGCTCTGTTCCTGGCATGCCTGCTAGTTTGCCTGACCCTGCTCTGTGTCCAGCCTGTGAAGGTCATCCCTACTCCTGCAGCCTGCCAAGTACCTACTGTCTGCCACCTGGCGGCCTACTTGTTGCATGTAACCTGCCAGCTGCCTAGTGCCTGCTGACTGTCTTCCAGCCTGCGTGCCTGCTGCCCTGCATTACGATTCAGCCTGCATCCAAGTGCGAACAGACCTCTCATCTGCAACCATCACCAGAACTGCCAGGCACTCACTCCAGGATCTTGTGCCTCCTGTTACTTTATCAGGAGTACCAAGCCGGAGGTGTAAGAAATTGCCCTTCTCTCCACGTCAGGCTCCATCACCAGGTATGTGACAGCATGACAGCATGACATCATTTGTCTAGGCAGGAAACCAGGAAGTAACTGAAGAAATGTAAAATAAAGTATAAGGTAAGTAAATATAATATACTTTCCTATCTATTTACTAATGCTAGCAGCATGAGGATTAAAAATAATCAAATCTGAGAGTGAAGTTACACTTAAGGGGCAGATTACACAGGCTTTTGTTCGCTTCAGAACGGCTTCTCTCCTCATACAGGTCTGTGAAAATGCAAAAGCAACAAAAGCAGGTCAAAGTCAGGTCAACTGCACCTACATTGAATTTGAATAATCTTGGAAGCATCTCAATCTGATGTCAAATGCGCTCTGTATTTGCCTATTAAAGCCACGTACTCTTTGGTTTGGTTTGAGTTGGACTTACATGTTCTTGCTATTTTTTTTTTAAATTCCTTTGTTGTTGTTCCACTAACTGTGCCCCAGCCACGTTATCCTACTTCCGATATGTTGGTGCCCCCTGTGCCCACCAGGACCTTTGGAGTCTTGCCCAGAGTTTCTAGTTTCTGCATGTTCTTGTTTAGAGCTATAACCTTAAAGTGTTTGTTACCCCAGCAAATCAAATTCCTGATATGTTCCTGCTGTACCATGTACTTGTATGAAAATGTTGTATGTTCTCTTTTTTTGCTTCCTTTGTTTGAAATCCCTGGTGTTAAAAACTGACCACACTAAGCAGGAAAATGCACCATGGTCTGTTCCCTAGCTGTGCTGGAAACTCAGGCTGCTCTCCTCCAATGATCAGACTTGTCCTGACACCCCCCTCTCCTCACTGCCTTTCACTGGGAAGATCAGTGTACTGTTGCTTCTCCTCCCTTTCAGCTCTTATGAAGCTAAAAACAGAGGGAATGTGATCACTTATAAAAAAGGTATATACTGGTTGTTTACAAGGTGATGATTAACAATCACTTTAAGTGCAGCCTTTCCCAGAGCCACACACACAGGCAGAGAGAGAAGGGCACGCAGAATAGAGGAGAATAGAGGAGAAATGTCTTTAACATCACTTTAAGGAGGAACCAGACCCATCAATTTATTTGTTTCATCAAACAGTCACATTCAAGGCATGTCAAGAATGAAAACGATCACAGTTGCTTGTGCACTTAACCAAACTGTTAAGCCATCAAATGGCTTGTGTCATAATTATGTTCAGCACTATGGCAACTGCAGATCAAAACACAGGTTAAGATGGCATCTTTTTTAACTGTAAAGGATAAAAGGGTTTAGTTCTGAAAATATAAAAATTCATAAATTCAAGGTTGATTTATGAGAATAAACTGTGGCAGAACATTTGCAAAACTTGGCCACCTCTCACCAACATCTAAATGTTACCTAAAAATGTCAAACTTGGGGGAATAACATTTTAATTTGATGTGGGGTACTCACATCAGTTACATCCTTTCTTCACTCTTCCTGTTAAAAAGAGTTGGTAAAAAAGATTTTCTAATAAGTTGATTACTGGTACCTCGGGACCTCAATTCCAGTCAAAACGTTCTTTTTAGTTTTGGACAAAGTTACAAGCTTACTGGATTTCTGGCAGGGTTGATGGGTAGTTTTCTGTTTTTTTGTTTTGCAGAGACAAAATATGTAGGAATTTGAATGTGAAAATATTGAGCATCCAGGATTGATCATCTATCCCCATACAGCCACACCATCTGTCAGCCTTTCATTGATTGGTACAGGCTGTTGGCTGTAGCTGTTCTCAAACACCTGTGACTCCAGCGTGCAGGAACATGCTCCCTCTTAACCACTTGCCTACCAGGCACGAACACCCCCTTCCTGACCAAGCCATTTTTCATCTTTCAGCGCTGTTGCATTTTGAATGACAATTGCGCGGTCATGCAACGCTGTACCCAAATAAAATTTTCCCCACAGATAGAGCTTTATTTTGGTGGTATTTGATCACCTCTGCGGTTTTTATTTCTTGCGCTATAAACAAAAGAATAGGGACATGTTTGAAAAAACACAATATTTTTTACTTTTTATTATAATAAATATCCAATAATTTTTTTTTTTTTTTTAAAACAAATGTTTTCCTCAGTTTAGGGCAATACGTATTCTTCTACATATTTTTGGTAAAAAAAATCGCAATAAGCGTATATTGATTGGTTTGCGCAAAGGTTATAGCGTCTACAAAATAGGGGATACATTTATAGCATTTTTATTATTATTATTTTTTAACTAGTAATGGCGGCAATCGATTTTTATCATGACTGCGACATTACGGCGGACATATCGGACAATTTTGACACATTTTTGGGACCATTCACATTTATACAGCGATCCGTGCTATAAAAATGCATTGATTACTGTATAATTGTGACTGGCAGGGAAGGGGTTAACACTAGGGGGCGCTGCAGGGGTTAATATGTTCCCTATGTGAGTGATTCTAACTGTGGGGGGAGGGGACTGACTGGGGGAGGGGACCGATCGGTGTCCCTATGTACAAGGGACACACCACCGGTCTCCTCTCCTCTGACAGGACGTGGATCTGTGTGTTTACATACATAGATCCACGTCCTTCTCAGTTACTGGGCAATCGCGGGTGCCAGGCGGGCATCGCGGCCTAGTGGCCGAAATGTTAGCACCGTCATATGACGGCGGCCCGCCACAAGAGCCGCACCGCTCCGCCGTCAATTGACGGTAGGCGGTCGGCAACAGGTTAATAGTGTATTGCCCTCTACAATGTGAACGATGCTTAACCTCCTAGGCGGTAACCCCGAGCCTGGCTCGGGTCCAGCTTTTTGTGCTGGGAGCGGTAACCCCGAGCCAGGCTCGGGCTTGCGTGCAGGATGCAGGGGGGAAGTTACTTACCTTTTCCCCTGGATCCTGCGATGTCTCCCCGCTGTGTGCGCGAGCCGTCCGCTCGCTCGATTCACACAGTGCCGGTCTCCGCTCCCCTGCGATGTTACGACGCACGGGAGCGGAGATCGGCGCCAAATTTAAAAAAGTTTAAAAACACAACACACATACAGTACTGTAATCTTACAGATTACAGTACGGTATACAAAAAATACACATCCCCTTTGTCCCTAGTGGTCTGCCCAGTGCCCTGCATGTAATTTTATATAATAAAAAGATTTTTTTTCTGCCTGGAAACTGGAGATTGTCCATAGCAACCAAAAAGTGTCCCTTTATGTCAAAAGTGGTTTTAGACCAGCTAGAAAACACCGATAAAAAATTTAAATCACAATTTATCATCAAACAATAAATTTAATGACAGCAACTATTCTGCAACTGAGCAAATTTCAGTGTTTTTGATTTGATTACATTATTGAATCATTTTTATATATATTTTTATTATATTATAATTTATTATTTTGTGTTTCAAACTTTATCATACCCGGGATGTCTACTAGACTCTGGTTCGGACAGATTTAAGTGAGTTATTCATAAGAATTGCATGCCTACAATATAAAAACGCCAAATTTCCATGCAAAATAATTGTACCGCTTTCAGCACCAAATTCCAGACAGAATCATACCGCCAGGGAGGTTAAAAGAGACCAGAAAAAGAAACATTGTATTACAGTGAAGCTTGCCACTATATATACACACATATATACATATATATATATATATATACACACACACACACACACACACACACACATATATATATATATATATATATATATATATATATATATATAGTAACATTGGGGGGATCAGACTCAAGCAGTAGGTGCGGTTCCAGTGAGTACGCCAGTCCAGAACTGTATTTTAAGGGCGTGGTAGCCCAATTTTATTTAAAAACACGGACCAGATCACAAAGACATCAGTATCCCACACAGGGGGGTTCCACCATTACTGTATCTTGCACACTCAATACTTTTGCCTTCTGTCTTACATTCTTGCCATTCTTGCCTTCAGGCCTTTAGCCTAGGCATTATGTCTGCTCCCCAGAACAAAAGAGTTTCCTAGAGTTAAGCTCTCTTCTAGCTTACTTCTGATCAGCTCCTTGCTGCTCTGTCACCAAGTGCATCTGCCTCCTGCAGACATGCATGCTCTGGCTGCCCCATGCAGCCTCTGACTCCTCTCAGAGGAATGGGAGTCCACCTGACTCCCATGCACAGACTTCCTGTCTGTTGGGTGGAGCCCTGAGCAATAGTCAGGTCACAACTAAATAGCTCAGCACACAGCTGTGCCATCAGCGTGCCTTTCTCTCCAAAATCTGGCGTAAACCAGCAATCTTCCAGGTAGCACAGAGTCCCACTGCCACATTACATATATATATATATATATATATATATATATATATATATATATATATATATATATATATATATGTGCTCATAAGTTTACATACCCTGGCAGAATTTATGATTTCTTGGCCATTTTTCAGATAATATGAATGACAACACAAAAACGTTTCTTTCACTCACGGTTAGTGTTTGGCTGAAGCCATTTATTATCAATCAACTGTGTTTACTCTTTTAAATCATAATGACAACAGAAATTACCCAAATGACCCTGATCAAAAGTTTACATGCCCCAGTTCTTAATACCCGTATTGCCCCCTTTAACATCAATGACAGCTTGAAGTATGGTAAAGCTGCCCATTTGTCTTGGCAAAAGCCTCCAGTTCCTGTAACTTCTTGGGCTGTCTTGCATGAACTACATGTTTGAGATCTCCCCAAAGTGGCTCAAAGATATTGAGGTCAGGAGACTGAGATGGCCACTCCAGAACCTTCACTTTATTCTGCTGTAGCCAATGACAGATCGACTTGGCCTTGTGTTTTGGATCATTGTCATGTTGGAATGTCCAAGTACGTACCATGCACAGCTTCCTAGCTAATGAATGCAAATGTTCCTCCAGTATTTTTCGATAACATACTGCATTCATCTTGCCATCAATTTTGACCAAATGTCCTGTGCCTTTGTAGCTCACACATCCCCAAAACATCAGCTATCCACCTCTGTGTTTCATCATAGGCCTTGTTGACTCCTCTCTAAATGTAGTGTTTATGGTTGTTGCCAAAAAGCTAAATTTTGGTCTCATCACTCCAAATGACTTTGTGGCAGAAGGTTTGAGGCTTGTCTCTGTGCTGTTTGGTGTATTGTAAGCGGGATACTTTGTGGCATTTGCATAGTAATGGCTTTCTTCTGGCGACTCGACCATGCAGCCTATCTTTCTTCAAGTGCCTCCTTATTGTGCCACTTGAAACAGCCACACCACATGTTTTCAGAGAGTCCTGTATTTCACCTGAAGTTATTAGTGGGATTTTCTTTGCATCCCGAACAATTTTCTACTTTTCTATCTAATGTCTACCTGACCGTTGTTTAGTTTCAACAGAACCCCTCGTTTTCCACTTCTTGATTAGAGTTTGAACACTGCTGATTGGCATTCTTAATTCCTTGAATATCTTTTTATATCCCTTTCCTGTTTTATACAGTTCAACTACCTTGTCCCGCAGATCCTTTGACAATCCCCATGACTCCGAATCCAGAAACATCACTGCAGCACTGTAAGAAAGATGCATGTTGTGTGCATGTTATCAGGCCAAAATCACCAGGGTATGTAAACTTTTGATCAGGGTCATTTGGGTAGTTTCTGTTGTCATTATGATTTAAAAAGAGTAAACACATTTGATTGATAATAAATGTCTTCAGCCAAACACTAACCACGAGTGAAAGAATTTTTTTTGTATTATCATTCATATTCTCTGAAAAATGGCCAAGAAATCATAAATTCTGCCAGGGTATGTAAACTTATGAGCACAACTGTGTATGTATATATTAGTATATATATATATATATATATATATATATATATATATATATATATATATCTCACAAAAGTGAGTACACCCCCTCACATTTTGTAAATACTTTATTATATCTTTTCATGTGACAACACTGAAGAAATGACAATTTGCTACAATGTAAATTTTTGTAAATATTTTATTATATCTTTTTATGTGACAACACTGAAGAAAATGTAAAGTAGTGAGTGTACAGCTTCTATAACAGTGTAAATTTTCTGTCCCCTCAAAATAACTCAACGCACAGCCATTAATGTCTAAAATGCTGGCAACAAAATTGAGTACACCCCTGAGTGAAAATGTCCAAATTGGGCCCAAAGTGTCAATATTTTGTCACCATTATTTTCCAGCACTGCCTTACTCCTCTTGGGCATGGAGTTCACCAGAGCTTCACAGGTTGCTACTGGAGTCCTCTTCCACTCCTCCATGACGACATCATGGAGCTGGTGGATGTTAGAGACCCTGCGCTCCTCCACCTTCCGTTTGAGGATGCCCCAGAGATGCTCAATAGGGTGTAGGTCAGGAGACATGCTTGGCCAGTCCCTCACTTTTACCCTCAGCTTCTTTAGCAAGGCATATGTCTTGGAGGTGTGTTTGGGGTCATTATCATGTTGGAATACTGCCCTGCGGCCCAGTCTCCGAAGGGAGGGGATCATGCTCTGCTTCAGTATGTCACACCTGATTGGGACTAGGGATGAGTCGAACACCCCCGGGTTCGGTTCGAACCAGAACCTTCGAACGGACCGAAAGTTCGCGCGAATTTTCGAACCCTATACGTTATAATGGACGCGAACGTTCGAAATCAAAAGTGCTAATTACAACGGCCAATATGCATGTTAATGTCATAAAACAGGTTTGGGGACCCGGGTCCTGCCCCAGGGGACATATATCAATGCAAAAAGAACTTTTAAAAACTAACGTTTTTTCGGGAGCAGTCATTTTAATGATGCATAAAGTGAAAAAAAAAAAGTGAAATTTTCCTTTAAATATGGTACCTGGGGGGTGTCTAAAGTATGCCTGTGAAGTGGCATGTGTTTCCCGTATTTAGAACTGTCCTTGCACAAAATGACATTTGTAAAGGAAAAAAAGAAGCCATTTAAAACCACTTGCGGCTTTAGGTTTGATCTTAAGTAGAATCTGAACAGGTACATTATGAAGTGTAGCTCCATCCCAAAAAAATCTATTTTAAGCTTTTTGGAGAACATAGGGAGGGGTTATCACCCCTGTAACATTTGCTGTCTTTGCACATCTGTTCAGAACATGTCACCTCACTTTCCGTCCCAATGACAAATGTTTTTGGAAAAGTGGGGTTTTAATTGAAACAAGGATTGGTGATAAAGTATCAGTAGAGAGGAGATACCTTTTTCCCAAATTAAGTCTAACAGGATAGAATTTTAAGTTAATAGATCAAGATTTGTAATTGCATGCACCTGTTGAACAGGGCAGAAAAATTGGGGGTGGTGGTGGTGGTGGTGGACGTTTTTGCCACAAGACTGTAAGCTCTCACAGTTACTCTTGGTGGGCGCAGGAATGGGCCCTGCTGTGAGTTATTAGATCAAGATTTGTAATTGCAAGCACCTGATGAACAGGGCAGAAAAATTGGGCCTTTGGCGGTGGTGGTGGACGGTGTTGCCACAAGACTGTAGGCCCTCATAGTTACTCTTGGTGGGCGCAGGAATGGGCCCTGCTGTAAGTTATTAGATCAAGATTTGTAATTGCAAGCACCTGATGAACAGGGCAGAAAAATTGGGCCTTTGGCGGTGGTGGTGGACGGTGTTGCCACAAGACTGCAGGCCCTCATAGTTACTCTTGGTGGGCGCAGGAATGGGCCCTGCTGTGAACTATTAGATCAAGATTTGTAATTACCCGCCCCTGTTAAACAGGGGCTGAAAAATTGTGCCTTAGGCACTGGTGCTGGTGCCACAACACTGCAACCCCTCACAGAGACTGTACTTGGAGCACAGCAGTCACACGTGTTGCGAAGCATTTTTTTAAAAAATTGTAAGTACACGCCCCTGTTAAACAGGGGCTGAAAAATTGTGCCTTAGGCACTGGTGCTGGTGCCACAACACTGCAACCCGGCCCTCACAGATACTGTACTTGGAGCACAGCAGTCACACGTGTTGCGAAGCATTTTTTTAAAAAATTGTAAGTACACGCCCCTGTTAAACAGGGGCTGAAAAATTGTGCCTTAGGCACTGGTGCTGGTGCCACAACACTGCAACCCGGCCCTCACAGAGACTGTACTTGGAGCACAGCAGTCACACGTGTTGCGAAGCATTTTTTTTAAAAATTGTAAGTACACGCCCCTGTTAAACAGGGGCTGAAAAATTGTGCCTTAGGCACTGGTGCTGGTGCCACAACACTGCAACACGGCCCTCACAGAGACTGTACTTGGAGCACAGCAGTCACACGTGTTGCGAAGCATTTTTTTAAAAAATTGTAAGTACACGCCCCTGTTAAACAGGGGCTGAAAAATTGTGCCTTAGGCACTGGTGTGGTGGCATGGATCATTGAGGAGGAGGAAGAGGATAGTCAGTGAACATAAGAGGACAGTCACTCAGCATCAGCATAGGCAGTCTTGAAGGGATGTGACATTAAAAATTATTCGGTTATATCCGCCTCAGGTGCCTGGTAGCTGGTGGTGATCCAAGACTGATTCATTTTGATGAATGTCAGTCGATCAACCGAGGCGGTGGACAGGCGCACCCTATGATCAGTCACAAATCCTCCAGCAGCACTGAATGTGCGTTCGGAAAGAACGCTGGAGGCAGGACAGGCCAGTAGCTCAATTGCATACTGTGCAAGCTCTGGCCAGTGATCCATCCTCAGGACCCAGTAAGCCAGAGGATTTTCGGTGGGAAAGGTGTCCAAGTCTGACCTTGCCCCAAGGTATTCCTGCACCATGTATATCAGACGCTGGCGATGGTTGCTGGAACCGATCATACCTTGGGGCTGCGGACTAAAAAATTGTCTGAACGCATCGGTCAGACGTCCACCTTCCCCACCGCTCCTTCTGCCACTGACCGAAGCCTCAGCAACTCGTCGCCCAGGACCAGGAGTTTGTAGCCTCCCAGTTTCTGGGAACGCGTTGCACAGACCTTTCTGCAAGGCCTCCCTGAGATGTCTCATCCTCTGCTCCCTCTGCGACGGCAAGATAAGGTCCGCAACCTTACCCTTGTACCGCGGATCAAGGAGAGTGGCCAGCCAGTAATGGTCCCTCTCCTTGATCCGAAGAACATGAGGATCCTTCCGCAGGCTTTGCAGGATCAGGGAGGCCATGCAGCGTAGGTTAGCTGAGGCATTCGGTCCGGAGTCTTCTGGGTCACTGAGGATGACATGATCGCCAGCCACCTCCTCCCAGCCACGTACAAGTCCACTGGCTTGTTGGGACTGTACATCATCCCTAAAAGACTGCTGCTGCTGATGCTGAGTGCCAGGCTCCACCTCCATGCTCACACAATCCTCCTCCTCCTCCTCCTCCTCCTCCTCCTCATCCTCTTCCTGTGTGATGGGTGGGACAGAAGGAACACTGTCCGGATAAAGGGGGCCTTGAGAGGCAAGGAAGTCCTCCTCTTCCTGCCTCTGTTCTGCCTCAAGTGCCCTGTCCATTATCCCACGCAGCGTATGCTCCAACAGGTGGACAAGAGGGACAGTGTCACTGATGCATGCACTGTCACTGCTCACCATCCTCGTGGCCTCCTCAAATGGTGAGAGGACAGTGCATGCATCCCTGATCATGCTCCACTGACGTGGGGAAAAAAAACCAAGCTCCCCTGACCCTGTCCTGGTGCCGTAGTCGCAAAGGTACTCATTGATGGCCCTCTGCTGCGTGTGCAGTCGCTGCAGCATGGCCAACGTTGAGTTCCACCTGGTGGGCATGTCAGATATTAGGCGGTTCTTGGGCAGGTTCAGCTCCTTTTGCAGCTCAGTCAGCCGAGCACTGGCATTATAAGATCGGCGGAAATGCACACAGACTTTCCTGGCCTGCCTCAGGACATCCTGTAAGCCTGGGAACCTGCCCAAGAACCGCTGCACCACCAGGTTGAGGACGTGAGCCATGCAGGGCACATGGGTGAGCTGCCCCTGTCGCAGGGCGGAGAGGAGGTTGGTGCCATTGTCAGAAACGACCATTCCTGGCTTAAGCTGACGTGGCGTCAACCACCTCTCGGCCTGCCCCTGCAGAGCTGCCAGAACCTCTGGCCCAGTGTGGCTCCTGTCCCCCAAACACACCAGCGCAAGCACGGCATGGCATCTTTTTGCCTGCGTACTTGCGTAGCCCCTTGTACGCCTACGGAGCACCGCTGGTTCCAAGGACAGAGCACTGGAGGAAGAAGAAGAGGAGGGGGTGGAGGAGAGAGGTGTGTCACAACCAGTAGCAGTAGTCGCGTTTTGGAGGCGTGGTGGCGGAACAACCTCCAACACTACTGCACCTTGTCCTGCATCCCTCCCAGCTGCCAATAGAGTGACCCAATGGGCCGTGAAAGAAAGGTACCGTCCCTGTCCATGCCTGCTGGACCATGAGTCAGCGGTAATATGCACCTTACCGCTGACCGCCCTGTCCAGCGAGGCATGGACATTGCCCTCCACATGCCGGTAGAGAGACGGAATCGCCTTCCGCGAGAAAAAGTGGCGTTTGGGAACCTGCCACTGAGGAACCGCACATTGAACAAACTCACGGAAGGGGGCCGAGTCTACCAACTGAAAAGGCAGCAGTTGAAGTGCTAGCAATTTAGCAAGGCTAGCATTCAACCGCTGGGCATGTGGATGGCTGGGAGTGTACTTCTTTCTACGGTCCAGCAGCTGGGGCAGGGAAATTTGCCTGCTGCATTCGGACGTCGGTGTACTGCAAGTACTTGGTTGTGACACACCGAATTCTACACCTTCAGTCCTCTCAGAGCAGCTTTCAGAGAGGACTG
>CM053027.1:451482022-451516883 GCA_028564925.1 Lithobates sylvaticus
TATTTATTAGTTATTAAATAATTCAGTTCTGTCTATGGTCCCACTGACATACTGCATATACTGTAGGATAACAAAAAAGATATAAAACTTATTTTTCAAAAATTATAACTGTATACTACAAAAAGCATGCTGCCACTTCCAGCAATGTCTTCTTTCTCTCCTCTCTGAGTGGGGAAGAATTAGAGAGGAGGCATTGCTGGAAGTGGCAGCAGAGGAGAGCTATGCAGAATGGCCGCTTTAATCTATAAGGGAATTTAAAGGAACCAAATCCCCATTCTTGTGATACAAGGAGAAGTGACCCTGAGGGACTCCTGTGGACAGGGGGAGAAACTAGCCTAATCTAATGAAGGGGAATACAAAGTAGTTCCACTGTTACATGTCACATTGATATAGATTGGAGGTGATAGTTCTGAGAGCCTATAAGAAGCATGTGGTGTTTACTTTGATATTCAAATCCATTGGTTAATGGTGAAGAGTATATCACAAAAGTTGAAAGCACGTGCAAAAACTTTGGAAGTGAAATGGACTGATAATTACTCTATGAACTGTAGTTACTAAAAGAGACACTGTAATTGACAAACTCATGTTTAATCTGGAGCACCTAACTTTATGTCATTTTATTGAGTATTGTGGTACCATGTGATCACTGTGACCAATCACAGCAGAACATATGACAACTGTAAACAATGGATGGCTTCCTTTTATTCCATCCATTGTGTACAATTGTCTTGCTAGTTGTGATTGGTCACAGTGATCACATGGTACAGACAGGGCCAATCACAGCCCGCCTATACAATGTGATTAGCTGTGGCCAATCAAAGCTAAATCACAAAACACACTGAATGAAGTTTCATTCAGTAAAAATGGTTGCTTATGCCAGTGAAATTCACTGGTATAAGCAATCATAATGTGTAAAATAAAAACCATCCTGATCACTTCCAAAGAGTAGTACAGTATGGTAACACTGTATTGCTCTGGTCACAATGTGTTAAAAAAAAATCATTAAAAAAATGTAATACAACATTTTTAAAAATGTGTTAATTATGTATATTTTGTATATACTATCACCAGTCAGTGGCCCTGATTACAGCCACACATTTTGTATTATAATGCAGTACCTCACTGTTGACAGTATTAAAAAAAAAAAAAATGTGAAAAAACATTTTTCTTTCAATTTCATAATTTTCCAAAGAATTGTGACAAAAAAATTACAACTTCAAAAAACTTACTAAATACCTTGACTGGTCTACTTTTCAAAAAGGGGTAATTTGGGGATATTTATACTGTCCTGGTGTTTTTGGGACTCAAGAAATTAGATAGGCCATTGTGATCAATTTTCAGATGGACTCTATAACTTTCCTACAGACTAAATAATTAACACTGATATGGGTTATTTTCACCAAGAAAATGTAGCAGGATACATTTTGGCCTAAATTTATGAAGTAAGATTATTTATTTGCAAAATTCTTGAACAGAAACAAATAAAAATGTTTTTTTTTTTCCAAATTTTCTGTGCTTTTTGTTTATTTAGCAAAAAATAAAAAAATCCAATGGTGATTAAATGCCACCAAAATAAAGCTCTATTTGTATGAAATTAAAAAAAAATATGTAATTCGGGTACAGTTTTGCATGTCCACGCATGAAGGGGGTGAAAGTGCCCAGTATTGAAGTTGTTAATTAATATAACTATTGTCCTGATCTTGTTCCTGTCCCAGCTTAGTATTGGACAGTAAAAGAGAAGCAGCAGACTGAGGAGCTCATCTCTTTGTCACTGTACTGTATCCTTGTTTCTTGTTAACATGTGATCCCTGCAGCTCATTTCGTTGGTTTCTCCTACTGCTAGACCTTTCCCCAGCCTGAGCTCTGCTGCACAGATTTTAAGAGGCTGATCCAAAATCAAATTTAGGTACCAAGACTAACTGCTTTTAATAATAAATTACATTTTTTTTAATAATACACTTAACTTTTTTTTTTTTAAATAATTGCACAAAGGCAGCAAAAGCAGAGGAGCAGTTTGTGTGCATCCACTGAGTAGTTTAGCCTACTAAAGTCTTGACTTTGCACTAGATAATTTCTCATTCAAAAGAAATAAAGTCAGTTTGCTCAATTGTTTTTGTTATTTTAAAGAAGGCAATAGAGATGGGGTGGGAGGAAAATACTGTAACTATAGGTGGCTGCTTTATAATTTGTCTTATATCTCCTTAGAGTTATATTTGTTTAAATCTGAACTCCAGCCTCAGATGGTCTTGGCCAGTCAGCTTCTGTGTCCAGAGTGTCCCTCCCTGCCTTTGGTATACATGATGCTCAGCAGTCATAAACACAAGGGACCTCTGTACTATAGAGGTGTTTGTCATAACTTTGGCAGTGTACTCTTTGCTCCGATCGGACCATGTTGTTGAAAAATCCGCCCGTGTGTGGGCTCCATCTGACTTGTTACATCTAAATTTTCGACAGAAAAAATTTGAGATCCTGCTCTCAAATTTTCTGACAACAAAATCCGATCTGACTTTTTCCGATCGTGTGTAGAGAATTCAGACGGACAAAGTGCCACGCATGCTCAGATCAAATTATGAAACCAAAGCTATTGGCTACTAGCCTCTACGTAGTTCCTTTGTACACAACGAACGTCATGACGTTCAGAATGATCAGATTTTCCGACAACTTTGTCCGACCGTGTGTATGCAACACCACTGTCGGACAAAATCCGTCGGAAAAAATCAGACGGATTTTGTGGTCGGAATTTCCAACCGTGTGTACGGGGGCTTTGGGTGTTGCATGCTGATGTAAACTGTTCAGTAATGCCTACCTTTATAGGGATGGCTTCTTCCTAGAATTAAGATTTAACATATACAAAGTGGTAGTATTGGCAATTTCAAATTATCTGAAAAAAATAAATAAATAGCATAAGCTTGAATTCCCCTTCAAAAGATGTTGTAGGTGTCAGATGATCCCATTTGTGAATCGTTCTTTTTTCAAATTCTGAACCCCCATTCTGACCTGGTCCTGGATAGAATTTTTTGTGTAGCTAGGGTCATAGGCGTGTGCCAGGTGTGCCTGGGCACACCCTAATCACTACGTGCAGTGCTGATTCCCCTGTGTTGGCCCCCCGCTCTGCAGTGCTGCTGGCTTCCCTCCTCTCCTCCCAGCTGCTGGGGATGTTTCAGGATGGAGAGTGGAGGAAAGGGCTAGTAAATATGTAATTTACCAGCTCCTTCCTTTTCTAAATTAACACAGTGAACCCACTAACTCACTGTGTTCATTCATAACTGAAGCATAGTAAACTGTGTTTACTATACATCAGTTTGTGAATGAACAGGAAGCTGCTCAGCACAGAGCACTTCTCATTCATTCACTGTTCAGTGCAGCTGAGGCTGCAGAGAAAGGCATGTGTGTTTGAGCTTTGGGGTGCACACCCTAATGCACTAGGCTGCACATGTCATGACTAGGCTGCATTTTTGTTATTTTTTGTGCTCTAAACAGCCGCCTGCAGACAACAAGGTTAACTAATTATAAAAAGAACATTGGAACCATAGGAAGATTCATTTGAAATGATCATAGCTAAACAACATTTCAGCAATAAAGAGACAATTTCTGTCTTAGCAAGCACAAAATAGCAAGCTAATTATAGAGAAGCATGTGTTCTAATCAATCGGTGATACAAAAAGGCAAAAAAAAACATTGATACTCTTATTAGGACAATGCATTCTCTGTCTCTGAATAGTTGAGTTCCTGAAATGCTGAACTAGGAGACTAATTGCTTCATTATGTGAAATTTTAATGTAAAAACCCATGATCCAGATGGAAAATAATATAAACTGGTACTACAAGTAGATTTGATGATGGATGAAATCACAAAGTACATTCTATATTTACAGTTTGGACAGCATGCAAGTGTTGAAAGGCAAGCAGATATGAGCTTAGGCTGTATTTGAACTCACCACTAGCTGAACTCCAAAGCTGCGCTTTTTTATTTTTTACTCCAATGACCTGTCTGTCAGCTCAGAGCTTGGCTAGAGATGAGTTTGGGGCGTGACCGAACATGAGGTGTGGTGAGTGAGGAGTGTGAGAGTGCCTGCGTGAGCTCCTCCACCCCCCCGCCCGACTAATTGAAATGCCGGAGTGTTGAGCCTCTCTGGAGCTTGTCCATCCTCCCTATGGTCCCTCTGAAATGCCCTCTGTAGCGGTGCATACTACGGGATTCCCGGGGGTTGCTGAAGCCAGCCCGAGCGTGAGCTACCTATCACAGCAATATCTTCGCTGAGACAGCCGAACCTGAAGCCGAGGGTGACGTCATACGCCGTCTCCTACTCGCCTCTCGCCGATGAGAGGATGAGAGCGGCGGGAGATTTAAACTAATAGACCGGCTTCTTTGACAGCATGTGCGGCTGAATTAAAGAGATGATACAGCAGGAGGAGGGAAACCCTAAAGAATCCATGGGACTTTCTGGATGCCTCTGAAAACCTCTGCCCCTGAAGCCCCCCCCCCCCAACCCTACAAGGAGAAGGTGAGAAGATAATTTACTGGAAGCTGTGTATATATACATGCTCATTTACAAATAACATTGGAGGACTCCCTTTTTTTTTCTCCTTCTATGGGGTTGCTATGTATGTATGCCTGACTTCTTTCTAAATGGCAAATTGAGGACTGTAACCTGTAATAGGATATAAAACAAACTGGGGGCCAGGTGAGGCAGCTGTGTTGGTTTCTTTTCCCTTTTCTGCCGCCAAAAAATATAAGCTGAGCCGCGCTGTGCAACTCTGCTGGGCTTTTATCTTTAATGGATCAGGATTGCCTTTTTTCAAATTTACAAGGATCGCTGGAGTGCGCATATACGCTGGGTTCTCTTTTAAATCGTAAATTGAGGACTATCTCCCTGCTAAGAACGTAATCGGTGCTGTGTTGTGCTGTACATATGTGTTTTGCCCTTTTTTCTTTTTCTATCACAACTTGAGGATTTGCTTAATTGCTGAAAATACAGGCTGCATAGCGATATGCATGTGTGACTGGCTCTTTTAACGGCAATTCTAGGACTGTTATTCACAAAATTGTGAGTTACTGCCAAAGCATCTGTGCCGGCCCCTATTTCATCTAATAATTGGAGCAATTAATTGCAGGACCAGCATAACGCCCACCGTGAGTACATGTTTTTTTTACCCCTATGGTGAAACCTGACTGAACTGATAAATGCAGTGGTGAGAGCCTGCATCCATTTTTTTTTTTTTCTCCCGATCCCCTCGCATGTACTCTGTGGGTACTTGCCGGACTATAGAATTTATACTCCGCTCATAGCGAGTTTATGTTTACAAGATACCCCAATTGACTTTAACCAGGAGGGAAAAAAAAAGAAAAAAACAACAAAACTATAAAGGAAGAGTTTTAAAATTACACACTCGACGGTGAGTTGGTAAAAAGATAGGCCAAGAGGCCCGAAGAAACAACAGGGTGGAAAGCCTGTATATTATAAAACTCTCCTATGTATTGAGGTGAACTAATCGTCTCCGACACAGATCAACCTACATGTGTGGGTGGTCTTGTGCCTCATTCCCCCCCCCAAGGAAAGAAAAAAAAAGAAGAAAAAAAAAAAAAATGTTTCCCTCCCCTTCCCCCCCCCCCCCCCCTTATTTTCCCTCCTGGGGGAATACATGAACTAATATTGGGGGTTTTTGAACTGTTGAGCAGCTGCGCTGCTGGTAAAATAATTGTGTATTTGGGGGTTGGGAGGATAGATGAATGTTGTTGTAATATGCCCTATAAACGTTGTATACTATTCTGCTCTGTAGCATTCCCCCCACACCTGGGGAGGAGGGAGAGAGGAGAGGAGATACCATCCCCCCCGTGGGGTTTTTTTTTTCTCTCTTTTTCTCCCCTTCTCTTTTGTTTTGGTGTACTGTTTTTTGGGGGGACTGACAGGGAGAGAGAGTGAGATGCTATATAGTTAAAAGGCTTTTTATACACCATGCCTAGCCAGCGCACCACCAAGGCTAGCCAAGCGGCAGGCCTGGCAGGTCAGGCCGCTGCTAAACTTGAAAAATTTGCCCATACCCCAGACCAAACCCCTAATCAGACTCCTTCTAAAAATATTCAACAAAACCAGCAAGCGCAAAACAAAACAGGGACCGTGGGGGCTAGGAAAAGTCAGGGTCAGAATCAGACACAAGACCAAACTTTACCTCCGGTGCTGGGGGGAGCGGGAGACTTGGGGGGGAGACCCCAGGACCAGAGGCCTGAAATGGCCCAGGGAACACCATTGGGGGGGAGGTCTGGTGGACCCTGAACCATCACTAAAAGAAGTTCTGCAGGCAATTAATGTATGTAGGGACTCTTTAACTGAAATGACAGCTCAATTGAAAACTATTCAGGAAGAACTTTTGCTCGCTAGACAAGATGTACAAAAGGTACAGGAAAGGACCACGGCTCTAGAGGCAAGAGTCGGCCTAGTAGAGGATGACCTAGATCCACTTAAACGAGAAATGACAGCTATAAGAGGGCAATTGATTAAACAAGAGAATAAAATAGATGAAATGGAGAACAGGATGAGAAGGAAAAATGTACGAATCCTAGGATTTCCAGAACATAGCGAAGGTTCAGATCCTGTTGTCTTCTTGGAAAAATGGCTTTGAGATACATTTGGCCAGGAATCCTTTACACCAGTATTTTCAATTGAGCGAGCACATAGAGTCCCCACTAGACCCCCCCAGCCTAGAAATCCCCCCAGACCGCTACTGGCCAAAATATTGCACTTTAAGGATAAAGCGACTATTTTACGTAAAGCGAGAGAGATGGGCAATATGATGTACAATGGAAGCAGGGTATCTATATACCCAGATTTTTCACCAGATTTGCAGAGGAGGAGAGTTAAATTTGTGGAAGTAAAACGTAGACTACGGCAAGCAAACATAGTATACGCACTACTCTACCCGGCCAGACTTCGAGTAACATTTGATGGGGGAACTATTTTCTTTGACTCACCGGATGGGGTGGATGAGTGGTTGACAACCCATAATGAGAAGCGGGCAAGGGACCAGGGTGTGGGGAGGAGTATATGATACATGGAAAATGGAAGCGCGCTCCCCGATAAACCTTTTTTTTTTTTTTTTTTTCTCTAGGCAATCCTTGGTTCTTTATTTAGAAGGGGAGGGGGAAGGGGAGGAGGGATGTGGGGTATGTAAGGATGGGAGCAAAAAGCAAGATGCCCCTCTTCGTTTTTGACAAGAGGGGTGCGGCGAAATGTTCTCAGATTGTCTATGTTGTATTTCTGTGTTTTTTCTTTGTTGGTGGAGGTGGGGGGGAAGTGGGTGGGAGGGAGGGAGGGAGGGTTAAGGGAGAGGGTGGAATGTTAAATGTATGGGGAGAGGGTGGAATGTTTGTATCAAGTCTGTGGTATGGAAGGATAGGTCACAATAGGAAGCCCCTGGATAGGCCTAGGAAGGCAGAGAGAAAGGAGCAGATGGAAGTCAGATGGTATGTATGGCTTCGAAGGTGGGTGGATACAGAAGCAAGGTGTGTATGTGTAATAGATAGGGAAGACTGGATGGTACGTGTCTCTAAGTGGGAAGTTAGGCGTTTAATACAATGGCTCACTAAAATATTTGGATTTGAGTGGGTGATTAGATATGGAAGGTGGAGGTGGGTCAACAATAGGATCTGTTTGAGTAATAGATATTACTTTTTAAAACACACGATAATCGCACTAAAGGAACTAGGATTTAATGTAAAAGCAGCACAAAACAAAATTAGGGCTTACACTGTTACAATTAAAAAAACACTTTCACGAATATGGCTAACAATACACAGTTAAAGGTTAACAACACACAGTTAAAAAGGAATGCTATCACAATTTGTTCATGGAATGTAAGGGGATTAGGGGATTCAGGTAAAAGAGTGGCAGTCTTGAACACAGCAAATGCACATGGGGTTTCTATCCTGTGTTTACAGGAAACCCATTTCACAAACACTTCTATACCTCACTTGGGGTGGAGGGATTTTCAATTTCAATACCATTCTATTCACACGTCCTACTCAAGGGGGGTCAGTATTTTTGTTAAGAAAGGGGTAGCATTTAATTGCTTTCAGAATAAGACTGATGAATGTGGGAGATACGTTTTTCTTCACTGCAAGATAGAGCATAAGACCTTTGTCCTTGCTAGTGTGTACATACCACCACCTTTTAAGTTGGATATTTTTTATGAGCTAGCGGAGTTTGTACTGGATAAGCCTGACAGTCCGATCCTCATGATGGGTGACTTCAATATGGTCATAGACCAGGACCTCGATAGATTCTCACAACCAATTCAAGGGAGAGGTCTAGCGGATAAAAGACTAGCTCAAATAATGGGGGAAATGGGTCTGAGGGACCTATGGAGACTGCAGAATCCGGGAGACCGGGCTTACTCATGCTTTTCTAGTACACATTCTACACTTTCCCGAATTGATATGACACTAGGGAACGACGAGGCAATCATTATATCTGGTACCCTCAAATATCTGCCGAGGGGCCTCTCCGATCACTCCCCAATGACAATATCCTTGGAGATAGGTGGGGAGAATCAACCTCAGGAATGGAAAATCAGTCCAGCCTGGCTGGAACTCATTGGGGAGCCCCTGGAAGTTACCAGGGCTCTGACCGAGTTTATAGAGGTAAACTCTGAAACAGCACCACAGGGGGTCATTTGGGACACTTTAAAGGCATTCCTTAGGGGTCTCTTGATCCAGCAGATCTCAAGAATCAAGAGGGAGTCCAATAGGAAAGAGGTGGAGGCAGCACAAAGCGTGATACAATTAGAAGAACAATACATTAAAGATCCATCAGTAGGGAACCTGGGGGCATGGACAGAGGCACAACGAATCTATCGTTGGATAATGATGGGGAAAGCGGAAAAAAGATACATATTCCAAAAGCAAGTTAGTTTTGGGGAAGGGGAATGTGTAGGTCGGATGCTTTCACAACTGGTGAAACTTAATTCACCTTTGTCACTGGTGCCAATGATCAACACGACCACAAGGGGAACATCTTCTAACACCCCAGAAATTGTCGACTGCTTTAAAGAGTACTATAAAAATCTCTATAGCTCCAATCAAGAAGATATGGGTGATCAAATGGAAAACTTTTTTAAGGACCTGGCTATCCCCCGCCTCTCCGAGGATAATGGTAACAAACTAGATGCTCCCATTACTCTAGAAGAGATACAGTACACGGTTCAGGCAATGGCGACCCGGAAGTCTCCCGGGCCGGATGGCCTACCAGTCGAGGTTTACCGCCATTTTGGAGGTGTCCTTCTCCCCGAATTATTGAAGACATTTAATTGGGCGCTGGCCGAAGGGGAGCTCCCTCTCTCCATGAGGGAGTCAACCATAATAGTTATACCAAAGGAAAATAAGGATCCTTTGGACCCTGCATCGTACAGACCTATCTCCCTACTCAATCTGGACGTCAAGATTTTGGCTAAGATCTTGGCGTCCAGACTGAACGGGGTGATAGAGGATCTTGTTCACCCTGACCAATCAGGATTTATACCTGTCAGGTCAACTAATATAAATATTAGACGCGTACATCTAAATTTACAAATTCCAACTGATGATGAGGGACATAGAGCTATTCTTTCTCTAGACGCCACCAAGGCTTTTGACACCATAGAGTGGGGATATCTGTGGAGGATTTTGAGAGAGTTCCAAATAGGGCCAACGTTCTCTAAATGGGTAAGAATGATGTACAAATCACCAGCGGCAAGGGTGAGGGTTAACAATGAACACTCTGCAAGGTTCCAATTGCTAAGGGGGACGAGGCAGGGATGTCCTCTGTCCCCCCTTTTGTTTGCCCTCGCAATCGAACCTCTGGCCATATCTCTTCGATCCTGTAAGGAGATTAGGGGTTTTAAAAGAGGTCCGGAGGAGGAAAAAGTGGTCCTATTTGCAGACGACCTACTCATACTCCTTGGGGATGTACAGAACTCCTTAAAACAAACTATGGGTAAAATCAGCAAATTCGGCGAATTCTCTGGGTTAAAGATCAATTGGGGAAAATCTACCCTACTCCCAATTGACCCTTTAGATAGTTCACTACCTCAAGAAGCTAGACGATTGCAGGTAGTATCTCAGATGAAGTATCTTGGTGTAATTATTACGAGAGACCCCAAAGCATATATAGCAAACAATTTGTCCCCACTGTTAGCCAGGTTTAAAGAGAAAACTAGGATCTGGAGGAGGTTTCCACTATCCTCGATGGGCCGCTGTAACCTAATCAAAATGATTTTTCTGCCACAAGCCCTGTACATCCTAGCTAACTCCCCAGTTTGGATCTACAAAAAATGGTTCTCTAGGTTTGATACTATATTTAGAGAACTGATATGGAAGGGTAAAATGGCGCGTATCAGTCTAAAAATCCTCCAACTTCCGACTAGTGAAGGGGGAGCGGCAATCCCACACTTGTTTAGATACTTTTTAGCATCTCAACTACAATACATGAGGAATGTTGGGGCGGGGGGAAATCTTCTCCAGACACTCCTAAAAAGACAAACCGTTGAAATCGTCGAGGCAGGTACGGTGATACGGGGAATCCCCACCCTGGATCTAATGAACAAGGTATGGATAGCGGCCAAGGAAATATTGGGGTACAGAGGCTATACGGAACACTCACCACTATGGGAAAATAATAATCTAAGCGAGGTACAAAAAATAGGACCGATTAGGGAGTGGGAACGAAAAGATATAAAATATCTACACCAGCTTTATACTAATGGGCAATTAAAAACGTTTCAAGAGCTTAGAGAGGAGTTTGTAATACCAAGGAAATCTTTCTTCCGATATCTCCAACTTAGGCATGCACTCGCAGTACAGTTTGAGGATTCACCACTAGAATGGTGTAATATTTCGACATTAGTGAGATTAACGGAAACAGAGTCAACCAAAGGGACATACTCGATTCTACACAAAGACGCCAGGGGCTGCCAGTACACCTCTGTCTTTAGAGATAAATGGGTAAGGGATGGGGGCAACATTACAAGTACCGAATGGGATAGGATTCTTGAGCTAGCACCATGGGTTTCTCTCTCTCCACCTCAAAGGATGTCGCACCTGTTTCTTTTATATAGAGCCTATTTTACCCCTAAAAAACTATTTAGCTTTGGATGTAGAATAGACTCCTCTTGCCCTAGATGTGGAAGGACAGAAGGAGATATGATACATATGTTTTGGAGATGCCCCAAGTTGCATCGCTACTGGATGGAGGTAGTGGAAATAATCTCTCAGGTTTTTGAAGTCTCTATTGAGACAGAACCCAAGATCTGCATACTGGGTTGGGTAGATGGAAAGGGAAGGCCCAAAGATACCAATGTGGCAATTTTGAGATACCTATTCCAGGCGCGCAAACTTATAGCCCAGAGATGGCAGTCGCCCACCCCTCCATCTAGTAGGGAATGGGAGCAAGGCGTGAATACTATGATACTAAAGGAAAAAACACTTTATATAAGACAGGGATGCACTAAGAAATTCGAAAAGATGTCGAAAATTTGGTGTGAAAAGAAGAATATAGACACATTATAAACTTTTGAATAAGGACGGATGAACTAAAGAGACACGTGGGAAGGTAGATGTGTGAATGATTAAGGTACGACAGTGAATGAATGTGGGAAATACACTAACCAGACGGGAATATAGGGGAAAAGAGAGGAAGTACACTTTTAGAGGCACTAATCGTGTCCTTCTTTTCTACACTAAACCGTGTTTGTCTTTCTTTTGTACTCTCCTCCTCTTTTGTACCATTGGAGAATGATTTGCTTTGCCACTTTCCCTTTTAAATGAAAATGTCTAGATGTAAGAATGTGATGTTTATGTTTTAAAACTGAAAAATGATTAATAAAAATATAAAGTTAAAAAAAAGAGATGAGTTTGGAAGACTTGGAACTCATACTTAAAGGCAAATGTAGCACCCTGGCGTTTAGGCAAGGAATGCTCCTCACAAATTTACTTGCCAGGAGTAGTTATCGTGGTTGATTTCTAGAGATTCATTGATTTCTCCCAAAGTTTTGCCTTGTTGCACTTTTCTCTTCTACCACTAGGTGGCCGGGTACTTGGTGGTACTAGATATGAGAAGGGAAACCCAAAGTCAGGTTATGGGTATATAGGGTATCTCAGCCAATGGGCAGGGTTTTTTTTTATCCATTGGCCTGCTGGGAGAGCATATATATTCGGTGGAGTCAGGTGATCTATGTTCTGTGCCACCCGGACGGCTGTCTGGATGGACATATTGGGCCACTGACCCAATTTACCATATGCCCATGTTCTCTGCTTGCATGATCCGGACACGATATGAACAGATATTGTGGTTCATGCATTTCAATGACAATGAACTCTGTTGTCCTCGGGGTGACCCTGAATACGATAGGCTACACACAATTTGTAAACCACTTCAACCAACAGTTTGCAGCCTTGCTCCCGATCAAGTTGTCTGCGTTGATGAGTCTCTGATTACGTTTTCTGGCCGCTTGTCATTCAAACAGTATCTTCCCAGCAAGCGTGCCAGATATGGGGTCAAGATGTATATGCTCTGTACCAGGGCAACAAACTATACATATAGTTTTATGGTTTACTGGGTAAGAGATAGTTACATAAAGCCAGACAACTGCCTAGACTAAATAGGGAGCGCTGGTAAGATTGTGTTGGACTTGGTGTCACCTTTATTCGGAAAGGGGTACCACATGTATGTGGACAATTGTTACACAAGCGTTGCCACTTTTTAGTCACTTGTTTGATCATGGAATTGGTGCATGTGGCGCCGTGCAATCTAATCACCAGGGAGATTACCACAGGGGCTTGTAGATTTGTGTCTTAGGCTGGGGGAGAGAGCCTGCTTGAGATGTAATAATTTGCTCACTGTAAAGTGGAGGGATAATAAGAATGTTTTCGTTCTGTCCTCCCTTCACGCAGACACGACTGTCCAAATTCAAACGACGACTGGTGTTGTGGAGAAACCCCCTCTGTGTCCACGAATGCAACAAGTGGATTGCGCCGTACTTAATTGCCCGTAAGACCAGACGCTGGTACAAAAAAGTGTCTGTATACTTATTCCAATAGGCTCTGCTGAACGCTTATGTGCTATACAAAGCTTCAGGACAAACTGTATCCTTCCTTAAATTCCAGGAAGAGAACGTCACAGCCCTTCTGTTTCGAGACGATGCTGTGTCCCAACTTCCTAATGCAAATGCAGTGAGCCGACTGCATGGGAGGCATTTTCCATATGTCCTCCCTGGTACCCCTACCAATTGATCACCCCAAAGAAGATGTCGTGTCTGTAGCAAGTGCAGATTTAGGCGTGACACCCGCTATTGTTGTCCCTCATTTCCTGACCAACCTGGTCTCTGGATCAGTGAATGTTTCGAACGCTACCACACACTAGTGGAGTATTAGCATAGGATACACCCCTGCACAGGCTAGGACACACTTTCACAAGGTCTCCAAAGATGCGATCGCATATTTAGAGACCCAAACCTGGAACCGTTACTGTTACAAATAAACGTGTAAAAAATAAAAAAATGTTGAAAAAAATAAATAAAATAAAAAAGCCAAAAATAGTTGTCATTTTACTCTTTCTCTATTCTCTTTCTATTGTTCTGCTCTGTTTTACTGTATTTTTTACTGCAATGTTTTATTGTTACTATGTTTTATCATGTTTGCTTTTCAGGTATGTAATTCTTTAATACTATACTGTTTACTGTGTTTTATTGTTAACCATTATTTTATTTTCAGGTATGCCATTCAGCTGCAGTGCTGATTTATTTATCCTGACAGCAACAGCATTTGCTCTCACGATACATAAATCAGCGACTCCAGAGCTACAGTTAAAAACAAAAAAAGGGCATATATGCTGAAGCATGGGGGCATGGGTGGAGGGGCGTATTGCCCCCATGCTTCAGCATATATTTTTTACTTTTTTTTGGCACAGATTGTTGTGGTTTTATTGAGTTAATGTTTTATTGTTACCTTTGTTTGCTTTTCAGGTATGCCATTCAGCTGCAGCACTGATTTATTTATTTTGATAGCAACAGCGTTTGCTCTCACAGTTCGTAAATCAGCGACTCCAGAGCTGTAGGAGGTGATTTCACCACCACAGTTAAAAAAATAAACGGTACATGTACTGTATGCCCATCATTAGAAGTGGGTCTACGCAGGGCGGTATTCTAATGGTGGGCATACCCACCAAACAATCCCTTTTTTCGTTCAGCCCACAGCTGCATGAAAAAAAAGAACATTACAATATATGCCCAACAATGACCAGCAATGTGCTGGTATGTTACTGGATTTTGAGTGGTTATACCAGAATGATGCCTGCAGATTTAGGTATCATCTTGGTATCGTTTTTTTAAGCCAGCGGTCAGCTTTCATGTAAAAGCAATCCTAGTGGCTAATTAGCCGCTAGACTGCTTTGACAAGCAATGGGAGGGAGCGTCCCCCCTGGGGACCTGAGAATGCAGCCAGTGGTTCTGCCAGCTGACCATAGAGCTGATCAAAGACCAGAACGGCTACAATCATCTCTGTGGCCTAAGAAACTTGAAGCTACGAGGATTTCATGACTTCGGTTTCGCCGGATATAAACAGTGCCACTGGGAAATTGGGAAAGAATCTTATCACACCGATCTTGGTGTGGTCAGATGCTTTGAGGGCAGAGGAGAGATCTAGAGTCGAATACCCCAAAGACCCCAACGTAAAAAAAAAAAGAGTACCTGTCACTACCTATTGCTATCATAGGGAATATTTACATTCCCTGTGATAACAATAAAAAATTCAAAAAAAAAATGAAAGGAACAGCGTACAAAAAAAAGCACCCCTGCCCCCTCGTGCTTGTGGGCGAACGCAAGCACCGGTCTCGTGTCATATGTAAACAGCAATTTCACGATGCATGTGAGGTATCACCGTGAACCTCAGATCGAGGGAACTAATTTTAGCAGTAGACCTCCTCTGTAAATCAAAAGTGGTAACCTGTAAAGGCTTTTAAAGGCTTTTAAAAATGTATGTAGTTTGTCGCCACTGCACGGCTGTGCGCAATTTTAAAGCATGTCATGTTTGGTATCTATGTACTCGGCATAAGATTATCTTTTTTATTTTTTACATTTGGCCCATATAGTGTGTTTTAGTGCATTAGAATTCAAAAAAGTGTTTTTTTTTTTTCTCCCAAAAAATTGCGTTTGAAAAATCGCTGCACAAATACTGTGTGAATAAAAACTGCAACACCCACCATTTTAATCCTTAGAGCCTTTTGTTTAAAACAAATATATAAAGTTTGGGGGTTCAAAGTAACTTTATAGCAAAAGAAAATAATTTTTTTCATGTGAACAAAAAGTGTCAGAAAGGGCTTTTAAGGTTAGAAGAGTGGGTGATGTGTGGCATAAGCTTATAATGTTGTGCAAGCTATTTGCTGATAGGCATGTTGAGTCCATGGACTATTTTATATTTTGCCACAAGTTTTGGGAAAATTGCAATACATTTTTTTTTCATAAAGTTGTCACTAAATTATATATTGCTCAAACATGCCATGGGCATATGTGAAATTACACTCCAAAATACATTCTGCTGCTCCTCCTGAGTACGGGGATATCACATGTGTGAGACTTTTTGTGAGCCTAGTCACGTACAGGACCCGGAAAACCAATAACCACCTTCAGGCTTTCTAAGGGTGTCAATTTTTTATTTCACTCTTCACTACCTTACACAGTTTCGGAGCCCATGAAATGCCAAGATAGCACAAAACCCCCCAAATGACCCCTTTTTGGAAAGTAGACACCCCAAGCTATTTGCTGATAGGCATGTTCAGTCCATGGAATATTTTATATTTTGCCATGAGTTTTGGGAAAATTACAGTACTTTTTTTTTTTTTTAAAGTTGTCACTAAATGATATATTGCTCAAACATTCCATGGGCATATGTGGAATTACACCCCAAAATACATTCTGCTGCTTCTCCTGAGTATGAGAATACCACATGTGGGACTTTTTGGGAGCCTACCCACATACAGGACCCCAAAAACCAATCACCGCCTTCAGGATTTCTAAGGGTGCAAAATAGTGATTTCACTTCTCACTACAGTTACAGGCCCTGAAATGTCCAGATAGCACAAAGCCCCCCAAATGACTCCATTTTGGAAAGTAGACACCCCAAGGTATTTGCTAAGAGGAATGGTGAGTATTTTGCAGCTCTCATTTGTTTTTGAAAATGAAGAAAGAAAAGAAAAATATTTTTTTTTCTTTTTTACATTTTCAAAACTTTGTGACAAAAAGCGAGATCTTCAAAATACTCAACATGCCTCTCAGCAAATAGCTTGGGGTGTCTACTTTCTAAAATTGGGTCATTTGTGGGGGGGGGGGGGGGGGTTGTGCTGTCTGGGCATTGCATGGCCTTGGAAACTGTGATAGGTAGTGAGGAGTGAAATCAATAATTTACACCCTTAGAAAGCCTGAAGGTGGTGCTTGGTTTTCGGGGTCCTGTACGCTGCTAGACTGCCAAAAAGTCCCACACATGTGGTATCCCTGTACTCGGAAGAAGAAGCAGAATGTATTTTCTGGTTTAATTTCACATATGCCCATGGCATGTTTGATCAATGTATCATTCCAGTGACAACTTTGTGTAATTTTTTATTTTTTTGTCAATCACTTATGACAAAAAAGAAAAATATTCAATGTGCTCAACATGCCTCTCAGCAAATTCCTTGGGGTGTCTACTTTCCAAAATGGGGTCATTTGGGGGGGGGGGGGTTGTACTGCCCTGTCGTTTTAGCACCTCAAGAAATTAGATAGGCAGTCATAAACTAAAAGCTGTGTAAATTCCAGAAAATTTACCCTAGTTTGTAGACGCTATAACTTTTGTGCAACAATTTAATAGTAGGCCATAATGTGCATAAAGTAAAGGCCGGTACCCCTGGGGGATGCTTGGGGTATAGATAGACACTTAAAACGATGTATGCATGTGAAAGAGTAAACGTTTATTCAAAATTGTACACAGTGAACAGGGGAATGCTCAGAAGGCATGGTATGTTTGTAATCAAGATAACAGTCAGTTGATACAGTTTATAACATGTCAAAGGGGCAAAAACATACAAAGCATTTATGACAGAGGTATAAACTTGCTTGGTACATATGGTAAGGAGAATGCCAACATGTTTCGGACTATGGTCCTTTGTCAAGGCAATTTTTTGTCCTTAGAAGCTCATCTAGATAGATGAAGGGTCAGAAAATTAGTCTCAGAATATCAATACATTGTATTTGCACTGAAAAATCTATATTGCTAAAGGAGATTTATCTCAGAAGAGAGAGGTACTCACATGTCTTGCCAAAGCTCAATTCAATGGTATATGGGGGGAGCCACTGAGCGTGGGATCATGGAGATCAGAGGTATGTGCAGTAAAAACAAGCAAAGTGTATTACAACACTAGGCAAAGGTGACCTGCTGAAAGCCCCCTCAGAATACAAGGTCCAACATACAGGATTTAGGGCTGAAAGCCCATGGCCTGTATTTAACACAGTGGATCAGTAAATGTATCACTGTAAAGTGAAAGAAAGATAAAAACAATTAGAGGCAAGGAGGAGTAAGGGTGTCTGGCTGCAAACGATCTATAGATCTTGTATTTACCTGAGTATAGTTGGTAAGTAGCAAGTGGGAGGTCATCTCTGGTCAGTCAGCAGCATGAGACTGAAGCCAGAGTGTGGAGAGTTTATATTGGGTCAAATAGATCAGTGACAGCTGAGGGGGGGTGTGTGTCAATCAGCCTCAGGTCTCAGTGTTAGTGTGCCACTGTGTTGTTGGGAGGCAGGCGCCAGGAGGCGCTGTGAGAGCCTCCCCATGTGAACCTCTGACGGGGCGGTGCCGGGCGCGGCCGCGTCATGACGGCGCGGTCGCGTCCGGCGTCGTGACGTCACCGACGCGGGACAGACGGCCGCCGACTTCCTGATGCGCTCCACGGTGGAGCGCAAACAGGAAGTAGACCAGTATCTGGTCTAGATGGAAGGCGAGAGGGTGGCGCGTGCGCATTGTAACAGATGCGCACGCGCACCTGGTCTTACCCGCGCCGGGTATTCTAAATAGAGGGGGGAGAATCAAAATGCAGGTAGAGTGTCAAATGGGTTGGTCCATAAAGGACAGAATCGTAGAATTGAGCGATGGGGGACATGCGGGCATGTTGCAGTAAATAGCCCAGTGGTATAATGACCTATAACAGCTTGGACCAACCCATTTGACACTCTACCTGCATTTTGATTCTCCCCCCTCTATTTAGAATACCCGGCGCGGGTAAGACCAGGTGCGCGTGCGCATCTGTTACAATGCGCACGCGCCACCCTCTCGCCTTCCATCTAGACCAGATACTGGTCTACTTCCTGTTTGCGCTCCACCGTGGAGCGCATCAGGAAGTCGGCGGCCGTCTGTCCCGCGTCGGTGACGTCACGACGCCGGACGCGACCGCGCCGTCATGACGCGGCCGCGCCCGGCACCGCCCCGTCAGAGGTTCACATGGGGAGGCTCTCACAGCGCCTCCTGGCGCCTGCCTCCCAACAACACAGTGGCACACTAACACTGAGACCTGAGGCTGATTGACACACACCCCCCCTCAGCTGTCACTGATCTATTTGACCCAATATAAACTCTCCACACTCTGGCTTCAGTCTCATGCTGCTGACTGACCAGAGATGACCTCCCACTTGCTACTTACCAACTATACTCAGGTAAATACAAGATCTATAGATCGTTTGCAGCCAGACACCCTTACTCCTCCTTGCCTCTAATTGTTTTTATCTTTCTTTCACTTTACAGTGATACATTTACTGATCCACTGTGTTAAATACAGGCCATGGGCTTTCAGCCCTAAATCCTGTATGTTGGACCTTGTATTCTGAGGGGGCTTTCAGCAGGTCACCTTTGCCTAGTGTTGTAATACACTTTGCTTGTTTTTACTGCACATACCTCTGATCTCCATGATCCCACGCTCAGTGGCTCCCCCCATATACCATTGAATTGAGCTTTGGCAAGACATGTGAGTACCTCTCTCTTCTGAGATAAATCTCCTTTAGCAATATAGATTTTTCAGTGCAAATACAATGTATTGATATTCTGAGACTAATTTTCTGACCCTTCATCTATCTAGATGAGCTTCTAAGGACAAAAAATTGCCTTGACAAAGGACCATAGTCCGAAACATGTTGGCATTCTCCTTACCATATGTACCAAGCAAGTTTATACCTCTGTCATAAATGCTTTGTATGTTTTTGCCCCTTTGACATGTTATAAACTGTATCAACTGACTGTTATCTTGATTACAAACATACCATGCCTTCTGAGCATTCCCCTGTTCACTGTGTACAATTTTGAATAAACGTTTACTCTTTCACATGCATACATCGTTTTAAGTGTCTATCTATACCCCAAGCATCCCCCAGGGGTACCGGCCTTTACTTTATGCACATTATGGCCTACTATTAAATTGTTATACAAATTTGGGATGCGATAGACCATTTGTCGGTTCCACCTACTTGCCCACCCAAATAATTTTCCTTTTATATTGATGGTCACCCCATCCAAATCCCCAACCGGGCAAGTCTAGGTGATACTCTGTCTAATACCTACCTATTTCTTTACTTTATATTCATGTACTCTTACTATAGATTTTTATCGTCTATATCATATAGTTACCCTTGATCTATATATCATACATCTGCACAGATATCTATTATTGTGAATTTTATTACATATCCCACACCCAGTGTTAAACATGGCTCTGTACCTTGGAGATGAATGGGACACACGCATGTCCAATACAATGCATCATTTTGAGTCCAACGAGTATGTTCAGTCACAACTCAAATATACTTTCCTTAATCTTACCCACACTGTCCAAAAAAAGGCCTCCCTTTTTTGGCATATCAAATCCTTTAAAGAATACATTGCCCATGGTATTAACCCCTTCGGTCTCCGGGTGCAAATTTTCCCCACTTTCCAGGACATTCGCCCGGAATTTAAGGCCTCCTGGGAGAATGTCCTGAAAAGTTGTTCCAATGAACTAATGAAACTACTGATTATCGAATATGAGTCTCAAATGACTGCTTTAGATATCAAACTTGAACTGATTAACACTCAGCTCGAGCAATTTCAGACACACCCTTTATACATTTCACTTGATGAACAATTAAAAACTCGCTTTGACAAATTCAATCATGACATTCTTGCACAAAAGGATAAAAAATTCTTTCGTGACAAGAAAGCCTTTCATGAGGAACGTGCATACAAATGGAGCGATACAAATCGCACAAATCGCTCCGAAAACGCCATACGTCCTGGCTCTCGGCCATCGAATCCTCGTTCCTCCACTGACAAGACCTACACTTCTATCCATGCACCCCACCAACCTAATCTCGCTTCGAGGCTACGAAAGCCCAAACGTGGACGCACACCCAATTTTTCGAGTGACGATGTGTCTGACGTGGAGGGGACCTCTGGCGCCTCCCCCCTTGGGGACTCGCCGGTGGCCCCCTCTAACGCCAAGACACACAGATCGCACTCACTCCCATCTGCATCTCAGCGTGCAGATTTTTTAGACAAAATGAGAACTTCACTACAGACACATCACTTACCCACTCCTCTCAATCCAAAAATCAAACGACCAACACGCTAGCAACATCCTCCAACAACATTATTAACCTTTCTTCTCACATACTCACCAAACATGAAATTTCAGTCCTTGAGAAGGGACTTACTTTTTGTCCAATTTCACAGCTTGATAAGTTCACAGTCATTAAAGATATACACCTTTTTGTCCGTAAATTGCTTCTACATAGCATGTACACTCCTAATCCTTTTCCTGATAATCTTTTGCACACTGCCACTGAGACTACTGCTCTCCAGCAGCTCATTGAACTACTGGAAGAAAACAACCCACCAGATCTGATTGACACTATTGACCTTGATAATGTGCTCAACAACTTTGAGGATGACATCCCTCCTTCTAATCCACACTCCTCACACCACACCACGCTGAAGAAAAAATCTAGCTTCTTTCCCTCACCCAGCACTAACCCACGCGCTGCACTATTCCTACAGTCAGTGACCAACGAAATTCGACATTTACAAATCTATCCCACTCATCGCAAACAAAAAAACTTTACTTACAACCAACACCTGGCTTTACAAAACTTAAAAACCAACCCTTTCATAGTGATCAAACCGGCGGACAAGGGTGGAAACATTGTTGTTCTCAACAAACTAGACTACTTGGACATGTGTCTCAACATACTACGCAATCGCGAATGGTATGCCATAATTCCCAGTACATCAATCAGGTTGTTCCAACAAGAATTATATACCCTTGTTGATGATGCCCTTAGACAACATATCATTGACAAATCTACTGCTGACTACGTCAGAACAAAATTTCCGCGTGAAGCTACTTTCTACGCCTTACCTAAGGTACATAAAAACCTTCCCAGACCACCAGGCAGACCCATTGTCTCTGGACGTGGATGTCTCACTGACAACCTCAGTCGATACATAGATAAACTACTTCAACCCCTAGTACAAGCATTACCCTCATATATACGCGACACGACACACCTACTTCAAGACTTGTCGGACCTTTCCGTCGATGCCAACACTGTCCTCGTTGCCATCGACGTTGAGGCCCTCTATAGTTCCATTCCCCATACCCTAGGACTCACTGCTATTCAGCACATTTTGTCCAATGCCAATCTTTACTCCCATGAGTTATCGCTCTTTATCATCAGAGCACTCAAATTTATTTTGACTCACAACTTTTTCTCCTTCAATGGTTCCCACTACCTCCAGGTACAGGGCGTCGCCATGGGCACCTGCTGTGCACCGGCGTACGCCAATCTGTACCTGGGGGAGTGGGAACGAAACTTATTCATTACTGACGCTGCTAGCATCTATACCAAACATATAGCGTCTTTTCGCCGCTATATAGATGACATTTTGATACTGTGGCAGGGCCCAATAGATACTCTACACCACTTCCTTACATACCTCAATACTTCTAATTCCCTCAATCTTAAATTCACAATGACATATAGCTACAGCTCCATCTCTTTCCTTGACCTTACCCTCAGCAAGGACAGACATGGCCAACTACAGAGTCAACTCTTTCGGAAACCCACTGCAGGCAATACCATCCTTGCAGCTTCCAGCTTTCACCCCCTTCCCTTACTCAAATCTATTCCCTTTGCCCAATACTTACGTGCCCGACGTAACTGCTCCACGGATACCTCCTTTGAACACGAGGCCTCCGTACTGAGGGACAGACTTCGCGCACGTGGCTACAAAAATAGCGTTTTAAAAAACGCTTATAAAAAAGCAAAATCTAAACCACGTTCTGCTTTACTGATTTCCAAACCTTTTGAGCCCTCCACACAACCACCCCTCAGAATTATAACGAATTACTGCCAACAGTACAACGAAATTACTCAAATATTACTAAAACACTGGCACATTATTTCTACAGACAGAGCCCTTTCCCCCTTTGTTCCGCCCAAACCCCTGATCACTTACCGACGTGCTCCTTCTCTTCGAGATAAACTCATTACTAGTGAATACAAGAGTAGCAACAAATCCCAGAAACAGCTCAAGGGCACTTACCCATGTGGCAACTGCAATTACTGTAAATATCTACCCAAATCCAATCTACACAACCTTTTACCTAACGGTCAACGCCTCTTTCCTAAGCATTATGTAAATTGCCGTTCAGTTGGAATTGTTTACCTTCTAGAATGTGAATGTGGATGCTTTTACGTGGGCAAAACCAAATTACCATTCTGGAAACGTATCTATGGACATATGACCAGTATACACCAAAGAGACCCCGATTTACCTCTGGGACGACACACTTCCATTGTTCACCCTGACAATACCCCTAAGATCTCATTTAGAGCTCTAGACCATATTCCCCCCCCAAACCGAGGGGGTGACTACAACAAAGCACTCCTCCAGAGTGAACTTCGTTGGATTTTCCACCTCAATGCCACCTTACCCCCTGGCCTGAACGAAGCCTTTAACTTTAAACCTTACCTTGAGGGTTTCGAGACCGGAGTCTGCGAATTAGATTTATGATCCATGGTTTCCCACGTTCAAGCATCCACACCTAATGTATATTCCATGTATGACTATTATTTATGCAATACTCCACATTTCTACTCTGTGGATTAAACACTCCCCCTACTGCATATAGGAATGTATGTTCATATATTTCATACTGTATATGTATATATTACTTTATTATGCATTACCCATTCATATTTCGTATTATATACGGTGTATTAACATTGTTACATGTGTTTCTTCTCCCCTTTTCCCCAAGCTGTTATAGGTCATTATACCACTGGGCTATTTACTGCAACATGCCCGCATGTCCCCCATCGCTCAATTCTACGATTCTGTCCTTTATGGACCAACCCATTTGACACTCTACCTGCATTTTGATTCTCCCCCCTCTATTTAGAATACCCGGCGCGGGTAAGACCAGGTGCGCGTGCGCATCTGTTACAATGCGCACGCGCCACCCTCTCGCCTTCCATCTAGACCAGATACTGGTCTACTTCCTGTTTGCGCTCCACCGTGGAGCGCATCAGGAAGTCGGCGGCCGTCTGTCCCGCGTCGGTGACGTCACGACGCCGGACGCGACCGCGCCGTCATGACGCGGCCGCGCCCGGCACCGCCCCGTCAGAGGTTCACATGGGGAGGCTCTCACAGCGCCTCCTGGCGCCTGCCTCCCAACAACACAGTGGCACACTAACACTGAGACCTGAGGCTGATTGACACACACCCCCCCTCAGCTGTCACTGATCTATTTGACCCAATATAAACTCTCCACACTCTGGCTTCAGTCTCATGCTGCTGACTGACCAGAGATGACCTCCCACTTGCTACTTACCAACTATACTCAGGTAAATACAAGATCTATAGATCGTTTGCAGCCAGACACCCTTACTCCTCCTTGCCTCTAATTGTTTTTATCTTTCTTTCACTTTACAGTGATACATTTACTGATCCACTGTGTTAAATACAGGCCATGGGCTTTCAGCCCTAAATCCTGTATGTTGGACCTTGTATTCTGAGGGGGCTTTCAGCAGGTCACCTTTGCCTAGTGTTGTAATACACTTTGCTTGTTTTTACTGCACATACCTCTGATCTCCATGATCCCACGCTCAGTGGCTCCCCCCATATACCATTGAATTGAGCTTTGGCAAGACATGTGAGTACCTCTCTCTTCTGAGATAAATCTCCTTTAGCAATATAGATTTTTCAGTGCAAATACAATGTATTGATATTTTGAGACTAATTTTTTGACCCTTCATCTATCTAGATGAGCTTCTAAGGACAAAAAATTGCCTTGACAAAGGACCATAGTCCGAAACATGTTGGCATTCTCCTTACCATATGTACCAAGCAAGTTTATACCTCTGTCATAAATGCTTTGTATGTTTTTGCCCCTTTGACATGTTATAAACTGTATCAACTGATTGTTATCTTGATTGCAAACATACCATGCCTTCTGAGCATTCCCCTGTTCACTGTGTACAATTTTGAATAAACGTTTACTCTTTCACATGCATACATCGTTTTAAGTGTCTATCTATACCCCAAGCATCCCCCAGGGGTACCGGCCTTTACTTTATGCACATTATGGCCTACTATTAAATTGTTATACAAATTTGGGATGCGATAGACCATTTGTCGGTTCCACCTACTTGCCCACCCAAATAATTTAACTTTTGTGCAAACCAATAAATATACGCTTATTGATTTTTTTTTTTTACCCGAGACATGTGGCTGAATACATTTTGGCCTAAATGTATGACTAAAATTGAGTTTATTGTATTTTTTTTTATAACAAAAAGTAGAAAATATCTTTTTTTTCAAAAAAGTATTTTTTTGTTTATATTGCAAAAATAAAAACCGCAGACGTGATCAAATACCACCAAAAAGAAAGCTCTAATTGTGGGAAAGAAAGGACACAAATTTAGTTTGGGTATAGCATTGCATGACTGTGCAATTACCAGCTAAAGCAGCGCATTGCCAAATTGTAAAAAGTGCTCTGGTCAGGAAGGGGGTAAAACCTTCCGGGGCTGTAGTGGTTAAGGGGGAAATTCTTCCGGTCCTTAAGTGGTTAAGGGGAACTCCACGCCACAATTTAAGAAAAGACAGCGCAGGGTCCCCCCCAAAATCCATACCAGGCCCTTCGGGTCTGGTATGAATTTTAAGGGAAACTCCATGGCAAAATGTAAAAAAATTGGCGTGGGGTCCCCCTCAAAATCTATACCAGACCCTTATCCGAGCAAGCAGCCTGGAGGACAGGATGAGGGGGAGGAGCAAGTGCCCCCCTCCTGAACCATACCAGACCACATGCCCTCAATGTGGGGAGGGTGCTTTGGGTCAAAAAGGGAAGGATGCACAACCACCAGCAGGAATCTGTCACATTATTGGCTGTAGTAATACCACTACAAATGCATAACTTCTTCCGGCAGCAACTGAAGGTTTGCTCCAACAGATTTAGATCCTTTTCGGTGAACAGCAGACAGCCAGTTCACAGGGATTCAAAACAAATAATGTTGCGGTAGTGATAATAAATGTATCCAACCACTTAGTGTATCAATTCTCCTGTGTAAATATGAGTGCCAACATAATAACAAGTGAATATACAATAGTATAATACATTCATGTGTATTTCTTCTTGTAATAATATAAATCCTGTGCTTGAGTGCAATCAAATGTTTAATTAATGAAAATGTCAAAAAAAGTTGTAACTTGTCTTCACAAATCCTCAAAAATCCATGCTTTGTATCAATTCACCCCAGTGCTCCCCCATAAAAAATGCGCTTACCTCACAGAGTGTGACCTCACACTTAAAGCGGAGCTGCACCCGCACAAAAAATATTAAAAGTCAGCAGCTACAAATACTGCAGCTGCTGACTTTTAATAAATGGACACTTACCTGTTCCTGGTTCCAGCGGTGTGACGAGAGGCCGCTCGTCTCTCGCTGCCTCGCCGCCATCCTCTGTCAGGGAATCAGGAAGTGAAGATGCAACGTCTTCACTGCCCGGTTCCCTACTGCGAATGCGCGAGTCACGCTGCGTGCCTCTATTGGTCCCAGCTGTGTCCTGGGAACTGCGTTTCCCAAGATACAACGGGGCATCTCTGGATAGTGGCGGGGCAGCCCCGGATAATTCGGCAAGGATGTGGGTGCAGATACCTGTATACTGAAAGGTGCCAATTGTGGCACCGGAGGGGGGGAGGAATCCGATAAGCGGAAGTTCCACTTTAGGGTGGAACTCCGCTTTAAGTTTGGTCAAATAAAGCTTTGTAGTCACCCCGGACTAACAGATCATACTTTCCTTCTCGTTGCTCCGTTGATGTGCCTCCATTATGACTCAATATATGTGAGATATATATTAGTCATAATGGTGAGCGCATTTCTTATGGGGGAGCACTGGGGTGAATTGAAACAAAGCACAGATTTTTGAGAATTTGTGAAGACTCAATAAGTTACAACTTTTTCCTGACATTTTCATTAATTAAACATTTGATTGCACTTCAGCATGGGGTTTATATTGTTACAAGAAGATATACACATGAATGTATTGTATTATTGTATATTTACTTGTTATTATGTTGGCACTCATATTTGCACAGGAGAATTGGTGCACTAAGTGGTTGGATACATTTATTATTACTAGTGCAGCATTATTTTTTTTGAGTTTATTTGCACATTTATATTGGGAGTGTGTTACTTGCCGCTTGCATATAGTACTCAGATTTTATGCATCTCTAATAATCAATGTAGTCCCATTTACAGCTTTTGATATCTTGTAAAAAGGATAATGCACAGTACGCAATACCATTATTGCATTTTTGTAATGATAAAGCACAATTTAATTTTCTTTAAAACTGTGGGGAGGCTGCAAAAGTGAAGAATAACTGTAGTAGTCACCGCTACTACATTAAACGTGGTGGTTTATTGGGTCCCGTGTCAAGCGACTACCTTGCTGCATATTAACTACTTGCCGACTGCCTAACGTACATTTAGGCCCCTTTCACACTGGTGCAGGCATCAGCGGTAAACCAGCGCTATATTTACCATAGTTTTAGCCACGGTATTCGGCCGCTAGCGGGGCAGGTTTTAACAGCCGGTAGCGGCCAAAAAAGGGTTAAACCCCCCGTATAGCGCCGATGCAGCGGCGCTTTGCTGGCGGTATTGCCGCGCTGTCAATGTGAATACACCGCTCCTTCACCGCTCCAAAGATGCTGCTAGCAAGACTTTTTTACCGTCCTGCTAGCGCACCGCTCCAGTGTGAAAGCCCTCCGGCCACTGGAGTGAAAGGACCCGCTGCTTTCAGACGCTATACAGGCGCTATTTTTAGCTCTGTAGCGCCTGAAAAACGCTTAGGTGTGAAAGGGGCCTTACTGCGGCAGGTCAGCTCTATTGTGTGAAATCACGTACCTGTATGTCATTTTGTGCAGTAGCCACTAGGGGCACACTGCCAGAGGTGTGATCATGCACTGATTGGACAGAGGTAGAGACAATCAGCAGGTCTGGCAGTCTGCTGGCCACCCGTGATCATTCATGAGAGAGGCAGAATGGCAGTCTGCCTATGTAAACAAGCCAGATTGCCGTTCTGACAGGGTAGAAGATAGAGATCTTGTGTTCCTCCTAAGCAGGAACATGGATCTATGTCTTCACCCAGTCAGAGCAACACCCACACAATTAGCAAGCACCCCCTAGGGACACATTTAACCTTTTGATCACCCCTAATGTTAACCCCTCCTTGCCAGTGTCATTAGTACAGTAACAGTGCATATTTTTAGCATTGATCACTGTAATAATGTCACTGGTTATCAAAAAAGTGTCAGTTAGGTGTTGCAATTTTGCAGTTCCACTAAGAATCGCTGTTTGCCACCATTACTTGTAAAAAAATAAATGTATATATCAAAATGCCATAAAAATATCCCATAGTTTGTAGGCGTCATAACTTTTGCATAAACCAATCACTATACGCTCATTGAGATTTTTTTTATCAAAAACATGTAGCAGAAAACATATTGGCCTATTGGAAATTAGATTTTTTTTTATTGGATGTGTTTTATAGCAGAAAGTAAAAAATATGTATATTTTTTTTTTTTTCAATTTTCACTCTTTATTTGTTTATAGCACAAAAAATTAATACCGCAGAGGTAATATTTATATATACTATTTTATCACAAAGCATTAAAAAAGAACAACAATTCCAACATTCTGTGCGATTGGCCATTAAATAAACCATTCAGAAATACATCATTAAAGGTCAAACTATTGAACCATTGAATTTTGCAAAAACAATGTAAGAGGCCGTCGCGTTTTGCTTATTAGCTTCCTTAGGGCCTCATCGTCTGGAAGATTGCAAAAATGGCCTAGCCAAAAGAAAATGCATAGTAAATAACATGGAATGGAAGGATATTGTCATATACAATGTAACATGGAGTAGTTTCAGGGGCGGCAGATATAGAGTATCAGTAAGATGCACCACTGGAAATAAAGAAAAATGCACTGTTTCTTTAAAATTTTTAATTAAAATACACAAAACTCCAAAACTTTAAACTAAGCAAAAGACCAAAAAATTTGCTATTTTTTCTACATTTCATGTTACTTTTGGAGGCATTTTTCAGGGTTTTTAATTCCATCATGCGGGATCACGATAGTAATCTTTACAGTGGTTTATGCTTGTATTTTTGACTATCTATTGTATACTGATAACACACATTACTTTAATTTTAATGTTATAGCCTCTTTAATTGAGCTTTGATCGTCTTTTGGTAAGATATCTCTTTTTAATAAGTAAATGCATATTATGAAATGTTTGTAATTACCGGTACTTGACTGATTAAAACACATAGCTAAATTGCTTTATGTTATCCTTCTAGTGCCATATATCACTTACATTAATCAGAGCAGCGACTAATGTTCTTTTCTTTTTAATCATGTCTTATATCAGGTGTTGTGTCCTTGCCACTATGCAGTAAAGTTAGAAAAGGATGAGCACTATGACCTTAAACTGGCAAACAGCACTCACTTAGGATACTAGATCTATGTCAGCAAATTTATTTTGCAGAGATGGATTATAAAAATGGCATAAGAAGCCTAAGAAACTGAACTTGCATATACTTTTTGATAAAATGTGTTTTTACTTATTTTAAAATGTTGAGTAAAATTTTTTGAGTCAAAATAACCAAGAATATGACAAAAGATAAACTGCCATCATAATAAAAAAAACACTAAAATACTAACATAAAGTTAAGTTGTGTGGACTTTTTTAAATGTGTATAGCAGAAAAATGTTCATAATAAAGGTTACTAATAAAAATACATTTATAGAACAGTATTTTTTTGTCTAAAAGGGCGCATCCAAAAATAAAAGCAAAAAAAAAAATTACCAGACCCAATAAATTAGCTTATTATTTTGTGTATGACTGATGCTTGCATTTTACCTTCAGTCAGTTGCGGAAGTACCGGGGGTCACAGCAGAGACACTTGTGACTGAGCCCTGGAATTTTGCCACTGTGGGTGGGCCCAGAATGTGGGTCCAGGCTAGCTGGCTGCAGCTATGAGCAGAGAGTGTCCGTTACACTGCCCAGACCACGTACTGACACCCGCCCCTCACACGGACAGGAGAAGAAAGAGATAGAGAGAGCATAATCTTCTCCTCCCGCACAGGGACACAGCCCATTGTTTTCTATGGGCCAGTTTGACTGAAATCCAATCCACTAGATCATTGATTGATCATTGGATCAGATGGGGGCAGGTGTAAAATGGACACTTCTGTTTTCTGTTTACATCTGCCTCCCCATACAGAACAATGGGTGGTCCGATCACTTTGCACGTGTGAAAGGGCCCTTACAGTGCAAGTGGAAGTTCTGCAGACTCTGAAGTAACAGGGGCTTTGGGAACCCTGATTAAAGGGGAATGCTGGGAACGATGATGTAAGTGGGGGCTCCAGTTACCAGGGACCCCTTACATCAGAGTTCTCACCGTTCTTCCTTAACAACTTAAGGACTGGAAGGTTTTACCCCCTTAAAGAGGAACTGCAGTCTGCGCACATAATTTGTAATAATAAGATGAAAAAATTACTGTTTAATGACAGGGCCATTTTTTGTGATACAGCACTGCGCTACTTTAACCATCAATTGCACGGGCGTGCAACGCTGTACCCAAATAAAATTGATATACATTTTTTCCACAATTAGAGCCTTCTTTTGGTGGTATTTGATCACCTCTGCGTTTTTTTATTTTTTGCGCTATAAACAAAAAAAACTGTAAATTTTGGAAAAAAAAAAATATTTTTTACTTTCTGCTATAATACATATCCAAAATAAATATATATAAAAAAAATGTATTCATCGGTTTAGGCCAATATGTATTCTGCTACATATTTTTGGTAAACAAAAATTGCATATATTGATTGGTTTGCGCGAAAGTCATAGCGTCTACAAAATAGGGGATAGATTTATGGCATTTTTTATTATTATTATAATTTTTTACTAGTAATGGCGGTGATCACTGATCAGTGATTTTTAGCAGGACTGCGACATTGCAGACAGATCGGACACTTTTGATGCTTTTTTTGGGACCAGTGACATTTTATTTCAGTGATCAAAGCAAAAATATCTACTGATCACTGTATAAATGACACTGGCAGGGAAGAGGTTAACACTAGGGGGCGGCCAAGGGGTTAAGTGTGTCCTAGGCAGGTGTTTCTAACTGTGGGGAGAGTGGACTCACTGGGAGTACAGAGAGATCGCTGTTCCTAATCACTAGGAACAGACAATCTCACTGTACTCTCCTATCAGAACGGGGATCTGCGTGTTTACATTGGCAGATCCCCATTCTGCCTCTTTGAGAAGCGATCGTGGGTGGCCGGCAGACATCACAGGCCCGCGGGACCTGCACATCAGCTCCCCCCGCTGTGCAGCGTGCATGCGCCCACAGTGTCTTGTGCAGAAAACGATGTATGGGTATGTTGTTTCACGCAATTGGACCATCCTGCCACAGTATATATGCGGTATATATGCGGTGGGCGGTCCTTAAGTGGTTAAATCAAAGTCTCCAGAGTTCTCCCTTATATCAAAGTCTTCACAGTCCCCCATTACAGTGTAAGGGAACTCTGTAAGTTCAGATGTAAATGGGAAACTCTGCATATTCAGATGTAAAGCTGAACTCTGTGGACACTGATGTAAGGGGGGACTCGTGTGATTAACCACCTGATTACTTTGCACTTAAACCCCCCTCGTGACCAGACCAATTTTCAGCTTTCAGTGCTCTCACACTTTGAATGACAATTACTCAGTCATGCAACACTGTACTCAAATTATTTTTTTGTCCTTTTTTTCCCACAAACAGAGCTTTCTTTTGGTGGTATTTGATCACCTCTGGGCTTTTTATTTTTTGCGCTATAAATGAAAAAAGACCGAAAATTTTGAAAAAAAATGAATTTTTCTTTGTTTCTGTGATAAAATTTTGCAAATTTGAAATTTTTCTTCATAAATTTTGGCCACAATTTATACTGCTACATATCTTTGGTAAAAATAACCCAAATTTGTGGATATTATGTGGTCTGTGTGAAAGTTATAGAGTCTACAAGCTATGGTGCAAATCATAAAAAAAAGATTATGTCTGATGTACTGAGGCTTATCTCATTTCTTGAGACCCTAACAAGCCAGGAGAGTATAAATGCCCCCCAAATGACCCCTTTTTGGAAAGTAGACATTCCAGGGTATTTAGTAAGGGGCATGGTGAGTTATTTGAAGTCATTTTTTTCCCACAATTCTTTGCAAAATTAAGATTTTATTTAATTTTATTTTTTTTTCACAAAATTGTCATTGTAATAGCTTATTTCTCTCACATGGAATGTGCATACCACAAATCACACCCCAAAATACATTCTGCCGCTCCTCCTGAGTATTACGATACCACATGTGTGAGACTTTTTCACTACCTGGCCACATACAGTGGCCCAACATGAAGGGAGCACCATCAGGTGTTCTAGGAGCATAAATCACACATTTCATTTCTCAACCACCTATTACACTTTTGAAGGCCCTGGAGCACCAGGACAATGGAAACGCCCATAAAATGACCCCATTTTGGAAAGCTAACACCCCAACGTATAATCTATGAGGCATAATGAGTCTTTTGAACGGTTCATTTTTTTCCAGAAGTTTTGGGAAAATGTGGAAAAAAATAAAAACGCATTTTTTTTTTTACACAAAGTTGTCGGTTTATAAGATATTTCCAACACATAGCATTTACATAGCAAAAATAACACCCCAAAATACATACTGCTACTCCTCCTGAGTATAACAATACCACATGTGTGAGACTTTTATACAGCTTGACCACATACAAAGGCTTAACATTGAAGTATCACCTTCAGGCATTCTAGGAGCATAAATCGCACATTTCATTTCTCAACCACCTATTACACTTTTGAAGGCCCTGGAGCACCAGGACAATGGAAACGCCCATAAAATGACCCCATTTTGGAAAGCTAACACCCCAACGTATAATCTATGAGGCATAATGAGTCTTTTGAACGGTTCATTTTTTTCCAGAAGTTTTGGGAAAATGTGGAAAAAAATAAAAACGCATTTTTTTTTACACAAAGTTGTCGGTTTATAAGATATTTCCAAGACATAGCATTTACATAGCAAAAATAACACCCCAAAATACATTCTGCTACTCCTCCTGAGTATAACGATACCACATGTGTGAGACTTTTATACAGCTTGACCACATACAAAGGCTTAACATTGAAGTATCACCTTCAGGCATTCTAGGAGCATAAATCGCACATTTCATTTCTCAACCACCTATTACACTTTTGAAGGCCCTGGAGCACCAGGACAATGGAAACGACCATAAAATGACCCCATTTTGGAAAGCTAACACCCCAATGTATAATCTATGAGGCATAATGAGTCTTTTGAACGGTTCATTTTTTTCCAGAAGTTTTGGGAAAATGTGGAAAAAAATAAAAACGCATTTTTTTTTTTACACAAAGTTGTCGGTTTATAAGATATTTCCAACACATAGCATTTACATAGCAAAAATAACACCCCAAAATACATTCTGCTACTCCTCCTGAGTATAACGATACCACATGTGTGAGACTTTTATACAGCTTGACCACATACAAAGGCTTAACATTGAAGTATCACCTTCAGGCATTCTAGGAGCATAAATCGCACATTTCATTTCTCAACCACCTATTACACTTTTGAAGGCCCTGGAGCACCAGGACAATGGAAACGCCCATAAAATGACCCCATTTTGGAAAGCTAACACCCCAATGTATAATCTATGAGGCATAATGAGTCTTTTGAACGGTTCATTTTTTTCCAGAAGTTTTGGGAATATGTGGAAAAAAATTAAAACGCATTTTTTTTTACACAAAGTTGTCGGTTTATAAGATATTTCCAACACATAGCATTTACATAGCAAAAATAACACCCCAAAATGCATTCTGCTACTCCTTCTGAGTATGGCGATACCACATGTGTGAGACTTTCACACAGCCTGGCCACATGCAGAGGCCCAACATGCAAGGAACACTGTCAGGTGTTAAAGGGACACATAGCATGCACATACCAAGAATTACACCCCAAAATACATTATGCTGAGAAAAGGGTAAACAAAAGCTTACCTGTGGTTGTAGTAGCGCAGTTGTCCACAGGAGGATAGCACTGGTCCAGGCAGCAGGCAGGGACTTGGTCAGCAACAGCGAACACAATTTTTCAGGCAGCAGGCAGGGATACTGTTCATATACAGTCCAGGGTCAGTGCAGAGATATTGTCCATGGTCCATGTGGTGTGGTTAGTGCGACAGACAGAGGCATGGCGGCAGTAAGTCCTACAGGCAGCAGGCAGTGCAAGTAGGGCCTCGTTCAGGACAGAAGGGGGACAGGGGTAGAGGCTTCTCCCACCCAAATCTCTTTGAAGCCTCCGAGCCTCCAGACCCTAATCTAGGATTGAGAAAACAAAAAAATAGTTTTCTTCATCCAGAAAAACATTTCTGGAGCCCCTCACATATGTGAGACCCCTGTGTTGAATCCCACTAGTCCAGTAGCAGGGTACAAGATCAGTCCAAGAGGCAGGCAAATATCATGGTCAAACAGTCCAAGGTCAGTTCCAGATCAGGCAGAGGTAGGTACAGAATCGTTAGGCAGAAGCATGGTCGTATAACAAGCCAGGGTCAGTTCCAGATCAGGCAGAGGTAGGTACAGAATCGTTAGGCAGAAGCATGGTCGTATAACAAGCCAGGGTCAGTTCCAGATCAGGCAGAGGTAGGTACAGAATCGTCAGGCAGAAGCATGGTCGTATAACAAGCCAGGGTCATTTACAGAGCAGGCAGTGGCATAAGGGGTGTGACGGTGTGTAAAGGGAGGAACTAAAAATTTACTGAAGAATGGTAACGGCGAAAACAGTCACCTATGCAGAGGCCTGGTTGGGAAGGACATTCTGCACAATAGTAAGATGTGTCTCTTCTGACTCCTGCTTTGGTACACACCTTACATCTTTTTCGACGTCTTTGTCCTGTTGGTTTGGGAGGGATCTTATCAGGAAAGTGGCACTCGGAGAGTCGACTAACAACATCTGATCTGATATTTACTGGTGGGCCGTTTGGGAATATAAGGGCGGTGAAAACTTCCTCCTGGTAGCCATAGAAGCGTTTGGGGTTTTGGGTGGCTTTGCGGTAAAGTACAAATGTATTGTATAAGGCCAATTGAAAAAGACAGATGGCAACTTTTTTGTACCAGTAGCATGTCCTTCTTATGGCAAGGTACGGTTGCATCATTTG
>CM053027.1:451517383-451589883 GCA_028564925.1 Lithobates sylvaticus
TTGGGTTTACTAAAGCCCCCGCAAGCCTTGCGTGCCTTTCCTGTCCTTTCATTACTAGAAAAGCTTATGTATTCTGAGTGGAATCACCCAGATAAGCACTTTTTTCCTCCTAAGAAGTTCTCAACACGTTATCCTATGGAGGAAAAATTCACTAAGATGTGTATCACCTTGCAATTGACGCTGCTATATCCTCTGTGAATAAATGTTTGACTTGTCCGGTTGACAATGCGCAAATGCTTAGGGATCCAACTGATAAAAAATTGGAATTCCTTTAAAAACATTTTCTCCCTGGCAGGTTCAGTGTCTCAACCTGCAGTGGTGGCAATTGGGGTATGTCAATCCTTGAGAGACCACTTGAAACAGGTGCTCAATGTGTTCCCTGAACAGCAGGCCCCGGAATTAGCTGAGCTGCCAGCAGCTTTGTGCTTTGCAATTGACGCAATCAGAGATTCTATTCTTCAAACCTCTCACCTTACACTTGGGTTGGTACATATGCATAGAATCTTGTGGTTAAAAGGTTGGTCAGCCAAAGAGCCATGCAAGAAGCTCCTGGCTGGTTTTCCTTTTCGCAGTGAAAAGCTGTTTGGGGAGCATTTAAACAAATATGTCCAAAAAATATCAAGTGGGAAAAGTACCCTTTTGCCAGTTAAGAAAAAGAGTAAACGTCCCTCATTTAAACAGGCTCTTTCTCCAGTGCAGAACGCTAAAGCCTCTTTATGAAGGGGTGCCCCCGCTCGTTCGAGTGGGGGGAAGACTTCTGCAGTTCTCAAAGGTCTGGCAGGAAGAATTTCGGGACAGATGGGTGGTCTCCACAATAGCTCTAGGTTAAAAACTAGAGTTCCGAGAGTTCCCATCTCCTCGCTTCCTCAGGTCAAATGTCTCCAAAGATCCAGAGAAAAAGAAGTCTCTCTTTCTAGCGTTAGACCGACTTTTGTCAAGTTTTTAGTCAAACCTTTTCACGGGACCAAAACCAAATGGGGATGTCAGGCCCATTCTAGATCTCAAAGATCTATATCAATTCCTGAAGATTCGCTCTTTTCGCATGGAATCAATCCGATCAGTAGTCTCCATCCTACAAGGGGGAGAGCTTCTGGCATCAATCGACATCAAGAATGCATACCTGCATGTACCTATTTTCCCCGCTCACCAGAAGTGTCTGCATTTCGAAGTAGAAGGACTTAATTTTCAGTTTGTAGCCTTGCCTTTCGGTCTAGCTACTGCACCTCGGGTGTTTACAAAACTTCTGGGCCCTCCCCTGGCCAGGTTAAGGACTCAAGGTATAACAATAGCATACCTGGACGACCTGCTCTTAAAAGACCGGTCGGTAGTCCGCTTGGACCAAAACGTGGTCACAACAGTCAACTACCTGGAATACCTAGGTTGGGTCATCAACCTAGAGAAATCTTCTTTAAAGCCAGTAAGAAGATTAGAGTACTTGGGTCTGATCATAGATACAGCCCAGAAGAAGGTGTTTTTACCCCAGACAAAGATCAGCACCATAAAGGAGCTGGTCCAAGGGGTCAGGGCAAAGAAGGGTTTTTCCATTCGCCTTTGTATGAGGTTGTTGGGGAAGATGGTGGCTTAATTTGAAGCAGTTCCTTATGCTCAGTTACTTTCGAGACTGCTGCAAAACAGTATTCTATCGGCCTGGAACAAGAAGATTCAGGCACTAGGTTTTCCAATGCGTTTGTCGCCAAAAGTGCGCAAGACCCTCAGTTAGTGGAGGATATCCGAGAATCTGCAGAAATGGAAATCCTTCTTACCGGTTACCTGTAAGGTGGTGACAACAGATGCCAGCCTTTCAGGTTGGGGAACAGTCCTGGAAGAAGCGTCTGTCCAAGGGAAATGGTCCAGAACCGAAAGGACCTTGCACATCAACATTCTAGAAATTCGGGCAGCGCGTCTAGCCCTAAGGTTGCAGAATTCTTCTGTCAGGATTCAATCCAACAGTGCCACAGCAGTGGCTTATATCAATCATCAAGGGGGCACCAGAAGTCAGGCAGCCCAGGGAGAGGTAAACCATATCCTAACCTGGGCAGAAAAACATGTGCCGTGCATTTCAGCAATCTTCGTTCCAGGGGTAGAGAACCGACTACTTAAGTCGCCAGCAGTTGTTCCCGGGGGAATGGTCCCTTCACCCCGACATCTTCCTGGCTATATGCCAAAGATGGGGGATCCCAGATCTGTTTGGGTCCAGGTTCAACAACAAAGTCGACAATTTTGTGTTCAAGAACAAGAGATCCACTTGCATGCAGAACAGATGCGTCGGTGACCCCGTGATATAATAAATTACCCCAAAACAACCCCACAATTATAGGTGGCTCTTTTAACCCCCCCCCCAAACACACATGCGTGCGCACACACACTCACGTCTACCTACACACCTGTAATTGCTCTTTTCTCCACTCGTTCAATCAGTAAAGCATTTAGAATGATAAAATTATATCCAGGAACATTTCAGATTGATTGATTGAAACTAGGCTAGGAGCTTTATGATTTATTAGTCATACCCAAGTGATAGAAAAACTATTAAAGTAATGTGACTAAAATTTGTGAATACAGCACAACAAAGGGCAAATAAAGAGATAAAATTGGCTACAAAAAGACACAGATGTTACAGGCCCATTAGAACTAAATTATAAGAATAAATATGTTTTTTTGTGTAATTATAATTCCCCATAGGTGGATGTAAATAGGGGAAACTGTTATATGAAGGGTCAGCCACTTTGAATAGTATAGTGAAACCATTTGATACATTGGTGTTGCTATAATACAGTACATGTATATAAATAACCACCATTGGACAACTGTTATCTCTTTACTTGGACATTGTACCGATGAACATTAGTACACCTGACTCAAATCACTTTTTTTTTTTTTTTTGCATGCATTTACATGTACACATAAAATAAATTCTAGCTCCCATAATGCAATTCTAATCATTTCAAATTACCCATATAGATGCAAATAAGCATATTTGTGTGCATGTGCGCTTAAAACACCGACTGGCAAAATAGATTTGTATAAGCACATTGAAAACCATGGTCTGCATTTACATTAGTAAAACAAAAAACGGTGTTTTTAGGCAGCAGTGTGCAAGAGTCCTAAGCATACCTCCCAAATTTCTGAAATGATAAAGATAGACACCCTCTAGCACATAAAACGGTGGGGAAAATAATTATTTGATCCCCTGCAGATTTTGTAAGTTTTCCCACTTAAAAAGAAATTAAGGGTCTATCATTTTTTATCATAGGTGTATTTTAAATGATAGAGACAGAATATCAACCAAAAATCCAGAAAAAAAAAAAAAAAACACATGATACAAATGGTATAAATTGAGTTGCAGTTGAGTGGGTAAAATAATTATTTGATCCCCTGCCAACCAACAATAATTCTGGCTCCCACAGACTGGCTACAGTATGTGTTTATGTGGTACACAAATTAGTCCTGTCAATTCAAGAAGGTGTTCCTAAGGACAACTCATTATGTGTATAAAAGGCACCTGTCCACAGAATCTTTCTTCCATTCAAACCCACCCACCCACCATCATGAGCAAGACCAAAGAGCTTTCAAAGGACGTCAGGGACAAGATTGTAGACCTGCATAAGGCTAGAATGGGCTACAAGATCAACAGCAAGAAGCTTGGTGAGGAGACAACTGAGTAATTATTTGCAAATGGAAGAAATACAAAATAGCCATCAATTACCCTCGGTCTGGTGCTCCATGCAGGATTTCGCCTCATTGGCTAAGGATGACCATGAGAAAAGTTTGGGATCAGCCCAGAACTACATGGGAGGAGCTTGTGAATGATCTCAAGGTAGTTGGGACTTCAGTCATCAAACAAACCATTGGTAAAACAATAAATAACAATTATTTTTTCTGGATTTTTGGTTGATATCCTGTCTTTCTCATTAAAAATTGGTTGTAAAACAGTAGCTTTGTATAGGGATTTATACATCAGACCGAAAAGAGGGACAACTTTATTTTTAAGCGGGACAGTCCTCCAAATGGGAACAGTTCGGAGCTATGCTTTAAGGTGTTAGCAGACATTCCTTATGAGTTAAATATGTGTGGCCCAAGAATAGTTTTCAAATGCCCATTGACACTGCCCATGCACTAAACCAAGTTATTTATTGTGCGGGTAGCTGTCCGGTTAGGCGGGAGTGAGCCGCAACGAGGCGGGTAGTGTGTGATGCGTGTTTTACCACATCACACAATTCCCCCTTTTTTCTTTTTTGGCAGCTTCATTTGTGCTGCTGGGGTGTATGTGATGCCATCCAGTGTGAGTGATTGGAATAGACTGCTGTACCTGCAGGAAATGCCTGAAAAGCTCCCTGCACTTTTTAAAAAAATGCAGCCATAGGAATGCAAGAAAATCGTATGGTGTTTTGGCACCATGCGATTTCTGGCACCTGAACACAAAGGATCATCAAAATTTTTGGAGCCACACAAGTTTTGTCAGCAATGGGATGCCTGATGAAGAGTTTTGCACGGCTCCAAAACTTTGAACTTGTTCCTTTTGAGATGTGATCTCTCTGCAATAAAAGCTTTGAATGACATTTCACAATCCTCGGTGTGCTGGCGAATATTTGCATTGATCTGTGATGAGTTCAGTGTTCAGCTGGCAGTTGCTGCAGCACCAGCTTCTGACGAACGTGTGCAATAGGATTATTGAAAATGTTTTTCAGCATCCGAAAAAGGAATGTCAGACCTGCACGTCTGCAAAAGAGCAGCACATTTTGGCTGCGGATGGATGTGGGAATAGGTGTGATTTACAAGCTGTCCTGAAACAGTGTGAGCCTAGCCTTAGACAGTTGTCCCATTGGAAAATTCACCTCTTATGGTGACAATTGTAAAATGTACGATTTTTCCATCAATATCAGCCTTGGTAACAGTGATCACTGAGACAAAAAAAAAAGTGAATCTACCTAGTGGAAACACAGATAGCAATAAAAACCTGGCATGAGTGCTAATTCCTCCCTGCGTTATGCAAAACAAAATACATATTTTTTTGCATATACTGTATACACAGAGAGTTACTGTTAGTAAAGATTGAAAGGCCCCACATGTTCAGAAAGTGTATAGCAGGCTAGATTGTTCTAAATAATAACATTTGGAAGTAGTAATAAATGCAGAGGTTTGGCCTAGAGTGTTGTCCAAGTATCTTATTACAGCTGGCTAGACCCCCCATACATATACTCAAGGCTGCATATAACAGAGGAAGGAGAGTAACCTACTATAGAAGCCTATGTCAGGCAAGAACTGTGGACAATTCCAGAGGAAGTTGTCTTGTCCCTTTGCTGAGTAGGGAGAAGCTAACAGAAATGCATTTAACACACCAATCAGCCATGACACTACAAACTTTAGCCACAACATAGGCGTCCATCATTACAAGGTAAGGGAAACAAAAAGCACAGGGAATGTAACTACATGCATACCTAGTTAAAACAACCAAACATTTGAAAGTGTACAGTATCTTTAACCATTTGCCAACCACCAGCAGTACATTTACTGCTGGCAGGCTGCATCCCCAGGTACGGCGGCATACCTATACGTCACAGTGTACTTCCTAGTTTAGAGGCGTGCATGTGGGCACCCCCTGCTGACCTCCTGCTGTGTTTAAAACAGCAATGTGTCAGCAGGTTACAGAAACTCATTTTGGCTGTTTACCTGCATATTGGCTGTGGCCAATCACAGCACAGATCTGTGTGTTTGTAAACACAGGCTCTAGCTGGATTTCTCGCTGCAGAACTGAAAGCAAAGAGAGAGACCCAGCCGAATCTGTAAGTAAAAGCAGCACATACACTTATTAGGCACACAGTTAACCTCTTGATTGACCACCTGATCACCCCTGGCACCCAGCCAGTGCCATTAGTACAGTGTACAGTATTATCACTGATGACTGTATTAGTGTCACTAGTGACATCAATGTCAGTTAGTGTCCCTCCCAGCCAGTGTCAGTTAGCATCAGATTGTTCTCCACACTATCAAAGTCACACTATGAGTCGCTGATCACTGCCATTACTTGTATAATGTCTGTGCAGATCAGTATCTTAATCATGATCAGAACTAGACTAGTGTCCCCAAAAATGCAGTGTTTGCGGATCAGCCCCGATCACTGCCAGCATTTGCAACATGTAGCAGTATACATTTTGGCCTGAATTTATGAAGAAACTTTATTTTATTTATTGTTTTATAACTGAAAGAAAATTTATTTAAAAATCAGTGGTGATCAAATACCAAAAGAAAGCTCTATTTGTGTGAAGAAAGAAAAAAAGTTGCCGAATAACAAAAAATGCTTCTGTCTTGAAGAGGGTAAAACCTTCCGGAGGTCAAGTGGTTAATTCAGTATCTGTTTTATTTTAAATTGTGCCTTTGTTAAAACTGCAAAAATCAGCAAATCACTTAGGCCACTTTCACACTGGGGCGGGAGCCGCGGCGACGGTAAAGCAGCGCTATATTTAGCGCTGCTTTAGCGTAGTTTTAGCCGCGGTATTCGGCCGATAGCGGTGCGGTTTTAACCCCCGCTAGCGGCTGAAAAAGGGTTAAAATCTCCGGCGCCGCTTTGTGGCGGTATTGCCGCGGTATTACCGCGGTGTCCAATTGAAATCAATGGATATACACCGCTCCTATACCGCTCCAAAGATGCTGCTAGCTGGACTTTTTTGACCGTCCTGCTAGCGCACCGCTCCAGTGTGAAAGCCCGTCTGAAAAACGCCCCAGTGTGAAAGGGGCCTTAGACTTGTACTAAAAACCTCAAGGCTGGCTTGAAAAGCATGTGTTGTAGTCACATGTTTTACTGCAGTGTATGGTATCAGACTATCAACACAATGGTGCATGCCAATACAGTTTTTTTCATGAATAGCACCCTAACTCACTTTGTCAGTGAACCTTAATGTGAGTGCCAGTGCACCACTGTGCACAAATAAGAACCGCCTGTGCATTGTGGTGTGCTGCATAGAAGGGAAAAAAAAGCTTCTTCCTCTCAAAGCCCACACTCTAAAGTTCAAGTCAGGGAGACAACCCACAATAAGAATCTCCATGAGAATTTTAGGCCTCATGGCAGCCTTCTTTGTGCACCGCTGGCCCAATTTCATTCCAGACCTCGCCAACACAATATCTTGTCAACCTGGAACAAGTATGGAATAACGGGAAAGTGATGACAATAGAAGTCAGTTTTTTAGGCTGGGGTGGATTGTTCCAGTCCCTCACAGCTCAGAGGATATAGTCACTTGTAGAAGCCAAGCTCCCCATCAATATCCTGGAGCTCAGAGCAGTTGGAATGGTTCTGAAACATTGGACCCCCTTCTGAGAGGATACCCAATCAAGTCTGTTGGTTGCCAGGACCCAGGATCGATTGGCACTGGCCTTGTATGCTTTGATAATTCCCTGGTCTCAGTTTAGGCTAATCTACACCTCCCTAGCTGGTAAGTATGCTGGGAAATGTTTTGGTCGTTTGTAATCTATAGAAAACAAAAATAGTTGCGCTCTAAATTCCAAAATGTGATAAATAAATGTTCAGTGAATGAAATTTATAATTAGTCCCACAAGTAAATATATAATAATAAACTCTGCCGGTGTTCGGTGACGGTGTAGATGAGTACCAAAAATAAAAAGACAATCACGTTTCAATAGACAACCAATGAATGGTGCTTATGTCAACTTGTGATCAAATCCAGCAATCAATGTGACTTTACATAGTTACATAGTTAGTTAGGTTGAGAAAAGACACAAGTCCATCCAGTTCAACCACAAATAAAAAAAATAAAAAAAATAAAATAAAATAAAAAAAATAATAAAAAAAATAAATATAAAAAAAATATTAAAATAAAAAAAAATAATAAAAAAAAAAAATAAATAAAACAAATAAAAAAAAAAAGCCAAGCCTAGCCAGGGCATTTTCCTCAATTGGATTGGTCGTCACATCTATGAGAGGTCCTCTGGTCGGAGTTTAAGACAGCACGAATCCTCCTCTGGAAGCTTGTTGCAATACAACGGATGTTGGTGCAATTGTGGCTGCAAACAATGACCTTCATAAGCATCCAGCATGCATGAGTAGAGAGCGCCACACCTTAATGAATTAAAAAATATATATATTTTCCCAATTTTTTATATAATAATGTGCAAGATGATGTTACGCCAAGTAAATTGATACCTAACATGTCACGCGTCTGCCATGGGATGGAGGCAAACTACGGTGCTCAAAATTCTCCATTGGTTACATAGAAGGTCTGGTGCTAGCATTATAGCTCTCACTCTGACAATTGCAACAATACCTCACGTGTGTTGAAATCACTGTTTACATATGCGTGCGGGAGTAATTATACATTTGCACATTATTATTTCTTTTATACAAAACCATTTCTTTTTTTTTTTATTATTAACTTTATTGCTATCACAAGAGATGAACAACATCCCTTGTGACAGCATGGGCCACGACAGGTCCCCCAAATCTCTCCTCTGGCCTCCAATGCAGCCGAACAGACACAGATGCTAATGGCTGCTAATGGCCAGGTAAACAAAGGAGCGAAACCGGAAGTGACGGCATACTCATCGCTCCCAGTTTCCGGGGGGGGGGGGGTCAAAGAGGGAGAAGAACAATCTCAGTTCCTCTCTCCCTGTTCCATGCAACCATCGCCGCCGGTTGCACCACTCCGGGCTCCGTGATCGGACATTAGAGCCTGGAAAAGGCAGCGGTGGGACACCCTTCCACCACCTGTGGAAGTGATTGAGTGGCTATTTAGCCACTGGAATCACTTCTGCTAGAAAAGGAATCACCGGCTGAAAAATTTCATCCCAGGACGATGCCTGTAGATAAGATGCAGGCATCATCCCGGTAAAACCACTACAACCCGAGGACGTATATGGATGTCCTACGGGTGGGAAGTAGTTAATCAGACAGAACTGGGTTATTGCAGTGGCACTCTGAAGCTGGGTCTATTTTACCCATATTGTTGTGGGCCTGTTGGCACAGTATGTTTACCTAGTTGTTTCCCACCCTTTTAATTTATTTATTGGAACTGTCCCAGGGCCTATAATACTTTGTGTCCTGTACTGTACTATTAAGATAAGAGGAATTTTGACTTTTTTGAACTGTTATTTCTATATATTGGGGTGCAGTACAAGATCCAGGGCACACACCTTTCAGTTACTTGGTTACTCTGCATTGTTTGCTACAAAACGGAGGACTCACAGAATTAAGTAGGGTTAAAGGGGAGGCACCATGGGGGTGTGTCCTTGAGAGCTTTGTCAGTGTCCAGTCTGCTGAAGGTGAAAGCCTATAACCCAGATTCTATGGATACTTTGCCCATGTCTTGTATTGTTCTCCAAGATAAAATTCACATTTTTTTTTTTACTGTGCAGAAAGCTACAGACAAACTCCTGCCCTTCCACCAGCCTGCTGCCTTCATATTTCATATTGCAGGTATGTCCAAAGTCCAGCCCGCGGGCCAATTGTGGCCCGCGTTACGGTTTTGAACAGCGCGTCTGGTTATGTGGACATATATATCTTTTGTGGCCCCCAACGATCTCCCAGCGTCGGGCCACAAAAGATATATATGCTGGCTGACTTGGAGGGAACCGCGAGGAGGCGGAGCGAGTGCCGTACACACAGGAGAATTTCCTGTTTACACGGCGGCCTCTGTAAGGCCCCTTTCACACGATCAGACCGTTCAGATCCGCCTGTCAGTTTTGACTGCGGACCTGAACGGGCGCTCCATGTTAGTCTATGGAGCATCGGATGTCAGCGGAGACATGTCCACTGACATCCGACTCGGTCCGATCCGCCAAAAGCAGACGAATGTCTCTACGTCCAGATCCGTCGCTGGAGGATCGGGTGAGATCTGATGAAAACGGACACGCTGTCCGTTTTCATCCGATCTCTCCATAGAGACCAGCGGCGCTGGACAAGCCCCTCCCCGCTCAGTGAGCAGAGAGGGACCTGTCATCCGCTGGCTTAGCGGAGATCAACGGAGAGATCTCCCGCTGAGCCGGCGGACAGAGACGGACTCCGTGCAAGCGGAGTCCGCCTCGTGTGAAAGGGGCCTAATGGGAAGTCTGTCTCCTGCACTGCCATTGTATGACTGAATACAGTCAGGGCCCATTGCTCAAGCCAGTTCTTCTGCTATCTCTGTCTCCAGAAGTCCTAGAAATGAACCGTCATTGCTAGAACCAATATGATTCCCCAACTTGTTATTGTTAGTGCAATTTTATTTCTGAGAAGACTGAACAGAAGTAATTGTTTTAAATGGTTTGCTACATCCCTCAACATAAGTGTTGTGCCCAGTTTTCATTTTAGTGTTCCCAGTGTATGTTTCCCTTTTTTCAGTAATGTACCTAAGAAAGGAGATAAAACCTTTTTTAATTGAGCGATTTCCTCCTCCTTTTCTATTTATTTAGCTTTTTGAATTAATGTTGGCGTTATGCTATTTTTGACATTTATGGCAACTCCACCTGCACTCTTCCCTACTCTGTCCTTCCTGCATAGTGTATACCCTGGTATTGTCATTTCCCACTGATTTTAATCCTTCAACCAAGTTTCTATATTTGTAACAAGGTCCAAGTTGTCCCGAGACATAAGAGCTGTCGGCTCAGAAAGATTGTTGCCTAAACCGCAGGCATTAGTGCATATGACATGACAAACACTGCTATCTACTGCTTTATTTCTACCACCATATACTTTAACTGAAGTGACCACCCCATCAGCTCAGTCCTTGGCAACAGAAACCCTCACATTTGTTCAACCTGCTGGGGACAGAAATGCTGCTCATCAATTACATCTCTGCCCCCATTTCTCAGTTTAAATGCATGTCCAAAAAACTCCTTATTTCCATACAAAGAAGCTCAGCGTCCTTGTGTGAGGAATGCAGACCATCTCTCGTGTACAGCTCAATGTCAGACCACCAGATAGCATCATGACTAGCATAACAAAAACCTTCAGCTTTGCACCAATCCTTTAACCAAACATTGAACTTCGCTATATAAAGTATTTTCTCTTGTTGTCTCTTATGCACAGGTAAGCCCTTTGAAAATGTAACACTAAGGCTTCATATACATATAGCCTACTTTGACCGCGGGCTGCAGGAAAACACTGAAAAAGTCGCACCGCGATTGTACCGTGTTTTTTCCGACCGGTGGTCATAACGTTCCTATCCTGAATGCGATTCTTCAGGAGAGGGAGGTTGAAGCTTGCCTGAACTCAGGTAAAAGCCTATGTGTACATGGACACAGGCTTTTATGGGGTTGAGTTTAGGAGCTTTGGAAAAAAAAACACCAAGAGCTCCTAAACTTAAGTTTAGGAGCTGTAGCGTACATGAAGCCTAAGGCTGTACACCTCCAAGAATCAGTAAAATGTCCAGTGGGGATCACAGGCATGTGCAGTCAGCTTCTGCTTGGAGGTCTGCACAAAGTCATGACTGCTGAAGCTGACAGGTGCCACTGCAGTTTCCATATTAACGGACATCCGAAGTGTCACATGTGATTAGAGACAGATTAGTGGCCCTAGGCGCAAGCTATCCAGGGTGACTTATCTGCCCCTAATTGGATGCAACACCTCAGATGTTAACCCCCCGGCAGATGTGTTAACTGATTCTTGGTGGTGTACACCGTTGATCTGCCATGTGGATGAGGCTAAAATGAAAACATTAGCAAATACAGACATTGTGCATTATACTTTTATGGACCACTCAGTGAATGAATGAATGACTTGTATAGCGCAACCTATGTGAACTGAATCGCCTCAGGGCGCTTTTTGCCACTGGTGTCCATCTGTGGTATAGTGCGGTCCTTGCCCTGTGGGGTCCTGACACGATTACATACACATACAACATACACATATTTGGCCAATTTTATCGACAGGATCTAATTAACCTACCAGCATGTCTTTGGAGTGTAGGAGGAAACCGGAGTACCCGGAGGAAACCCACGCAAGTACAGGGAGAACATGCAAACTCCAGGCAGAAGGTGTCATGGTCGGGATTTGAACCAGCGACCCTATTACTGCTAGGTGAAAGTGCTAACCACTACACCACTGTGCTGCCCAGTGTGATGAATAAGAGCTTTGAACAAACTTTACTGGTGGGCAGTAGTAATGAATCCCACTCAGCCTTTGTTGGGGAGCTACTTGGAAGGTGTGTCACGAGAACTGTTATTCTGCACCAGTCAGAAAGCCTTTCCACAGAATCCTTATCAGTTAACATAGTTCTAAGCTCTGATGGAGGGACAGAGCCCTAAAACAAGGTATTTACTTCCTACAAGCGGCATGTAAAGGTTTTTTTGCTTGGCATAGAGCAGGGGTGTTAAACTCAATTTCATCGTGGGCCGCATCAGCATTATGATTGTCCTCAAAAGGGCCAGTTGTTTCTGTAAGATTAGATGTCCAGCGCATCCCCTCCCCTTACATTAGATGTCAAGAGCCACCCCACCATCAGAAGTAGAGTCCCAAACTCTCCCTAACATCACAGTGCACCCCCCTTCCTTATGCTGCTGCTGGGAAGAAGCTGGATGCATTGCTTGAAAGCAGAAAGTAGGGGTCTGGAGGAGGACCAGAGGAGGGCTGGAGCTCCAGGAGAGGTGTGAGGGCCACATGAAATGGCCTGCAGGGCCGGATTCGGCCAGCGGGCCTTGTGTTTGACACCTGTGGCATAGAGTATAAAGGCATTTGTAATTTGTAATGGAGTAGTGGTTCTTGTGGAGCATCTATCATGTTCCAAGTGGCTACCACTGGGGCAGGCATTGACTGAGATTAGCTGTGATCTGCTTTGCTATCAATCTTTCCAAAGGCATTGTTTTAGATTGTTCAAGGCAAGGGACTTGAACAATCACAAACAATGCCTGTGGAGGGCATCTCATGGGAAATGCATTTATTTATATTTATTCCCTTATCCTTTAAAAATAAATAACAAATGCATATTGGAGGCAAAAATCCATCACAAACGCAAAAAGCAAAACGCATACACCAATGTATGCTAACACTTTGATAACATCCAGAATGCTTATTAAGTATTGTAAGTAGTGCATTATTTCCCACATAATTGTTAAATTGTATACACCCTTATTATTTGATTTGTGTAATCCAGCTAACTTATTAAAATCCCTATTTTGATTTGGAATCTTACAAAATGCAGTGCATTCAGTACAGACATTCTGATTTTTGGCCACTAGATGGCGGCATCAGCCCAGAATTTACCTTACCATGTTATCCGACATACTGAATATATGAAGTTAGAGCAGAGGCTAAATTAGTACTTCTCCAATCCTGAAATGCGCATTGCAGAATTCGTCTACTTTACATTGATTAGTGTGACTCTTAATGTTGTCAGAGCTGCTGTAGCACCTGGAATCTGTATGTAGTGATTTTTTAGAAATTACAGCTTTCTGGTTTAGTACACAACCAAATGAAAATGTTGTATTGCATTGAATAAAAAGTACAGGGTCAGCTGAAGTCAAGTGTTTGGAGATTTAAAGTGAATTTCAACTTTTGGTACCTAAGTATTGACTTTACAGATGTTCAAACCACGACTTTTTCCAAACTGGCATTTTATCATCTTGATAATACTTTGAAGTTCTTTCTCATAACTGCATCTGTGCACAGCTCTATCATACTGTTCATTATTCTGTGATAAAACAAAATGTTAGTAAAGAGTTTAATGGTTTATTCCTCTGCTTGAACCAACAAACCACTAAAGAACAAAGGGGTACCTCCTGAAACATAGAATGGGATATTCAGCATTGTAATTCTTTAGAATGAAAAGAATATAAGCCCAGATCCCTTTATACAACAATACACTGAACTTGTGATAATGAGAATTAAATGGGTCTAAGTAATGCTGGCCATACACCAGGGCTTGACAAATTGCTTGGAGCCAGCTAAAAAAGTTAGGAGCCAGGTTTTTTTTTAACGACCAACTTAACCAATCTTAAAATTTACACAGAAAGATAACTAGAACGAATGTGACTGCTTTTATTTCCTGCCTTGCAGGGATACAAGACCGCCATATCCCCTCTAAGGGTCCAATCAGGTCCGCCTGAAAAACTGACAGGCGAACCTGATCAGACAGCCCGTGTGAAAGGGGCCAAGCAGGGAGATGACAAATAATAAATTCATTTTAATTAACCGCTTCCTTCCCGCAGGACGACTATATACGCCCTGTCTTTGAAGAGGAATACCGTTATGGTAGCAGCTAGCTACCATAACCCTGGTATCCTTTTCAAGAGCCGGCAGTTCTCTTTCAGATAAAAGTGGTCTCTGCGGCGGATTCGCTTGGCAGCGGGAGAGCCCCCCCCCCTCCCGCAGTGCTCCGGTGCCCTCCAGCGCTTACCGTGGCCGTCGGTAACGGTGGAGGCGGACCTGTTTTTGGCCTGACATGGAGACGAGTGAGGGGAAGATGGCCCCCCGCCCGTCTCCAAGTCATTGCAGGGCGGAAGCAACGTCAAATCGTCACTTCCGCCCATAGCTCTTAAAGGGACATTTTATTTATTTTCTCAAATGACAACATTTTTTTTTTATTATTGCATTTTAGTATAAATATGAGATCTGAGGTCTTTTTGACCCCAGATCTCATATTTAAGAGGACTTGTCATGCTTTTTTTACATTCCTTGTAATAGGAATAAACGTGACAACATTTTTTTTTTTTTTTTTTTTTTTAAAGAACAGTGAAAAAAAAAAATTAACAGTTAAAATAAATAATTTTAAATGCGCCCCGCGCCCCCACCAAGCTCACGTGCAGAAGCAAATGCATATGTGAGTAGCGCCCGCATATGAAAGCGGTGTTTAAACCACACGTGAGGTATTGCCACGATTGGTAGAGCGAGGGAAATAATTCTAGCCCTAGACCTCCTCTGTAACTCTAAAAATGCAACCTGTAGTATTTTTTTAAACGTTGCCTACGGAGATTTTAGAGGGTAAAAGTTTGTCGCCATTCCACGAGCGAGTGCAATTTTGAAGTGTGACATGTTGGGTATCAATTTACTCGGCGTAACATTATCTTTCACAATATAAAAAAAAAATTGGGCTAACTTTACTGGTGTCTTATTTTTTAATTTAAAGTATTTTTCCCAAAAGTCCGCTGCGCAAATACGGTGTGACAGAAAGTATTGCAACGACCGCCATTTTATTCTCTAGGGTGTTAGAATTAAAAAAAAAAAAAAAAATTATATATATATATATATATATATATATATATATATATATATATATATATATATATATATATATATATATATATATATATATACACATATACACACACACACAGTGCCTTGCAAAAGTATTCACCCCCCTTGGCAATTTTTGTGTTTTGTTGCCTCACAACCTGGAATTAACATGGATTGTTTGAGGATTTGCATCATTTAATTTACAGAACACGCCCACAACTTTGAAGATGTTTTTTTTTTTTTTATTATTGTGAAGCAAACAACAAATAGGACAATATAACTGAAAAAGTCAATGTGCATAACTATTCACCCCTCTAAAGTCAATACTTTGTAGAGCCACCTTTTGCGGCTATCACAGCTCCAAGTCACTTTGGATAAGTCTCTATGAGCTTGCCACATCTTACCACTGGGATTTTTGTCCATTCCTCCTTGCAAAACTGCTCCAGCTCCTTCAAGTTGGATGGTTTGCACTTATAAACAGCAATCTTTAAGTGTGACCACACATTTTCTATTGTATTGAGGTCTGGGCTTTGACTAGGCCATTCCAACACATTTACATGTTTCCCCTTAAACCACTCAAGTGTTGCTTTAGCAGTGTGTTTGGGGTCATTGTCCTGCTGGAAGGTGAACCTCCGTCCTAGCCTCAAATCACACACAGAGTGGTACAGGTTTTGCTTAAGAATATCCCTGTATTTAGCACCATCCATCTTTCCCTCAACTCTGACCAGTTTCCCAGTCCCGACTGTTAAAAAAACATCCCCACAGCATGATGCTGCCACCACCATGTTTCACAGATGGTGTTCTTTGGGCAAAGTGATGTGTTGGGTTTGAGCCAGACATAGCGTTTTCTTTGATGGCCAAAAAGTTACATTTTAGTCTCATCCGACCAGAGTACCTTCCTCCATACATTTTGGGATTCTCCCACATGTCTTTTCACAAACTCAAAACGTGCCATTTTGTTTTTTGCTGAAAGTAATGGCTTTCTTCTGGCCACCCTGCCATAAAGCCCAACTCTATGGAGCGTACGGCTTATTGTGGTCCTATGTACAGATACTCCAGTCTCTGCTGTGGAACTCTGCAGCTCTTCCAGGGTTACCTTAGGTCTCTGTGCTGCCTCTCTGATTAATTCCCTCCTTGCCCGCTCCGTGAGTTTTGGTGTGCGGCCGTCTCTTGGCAGGTTTGCTGTTGTGCCATGTTCTTTCCATTTGGTTATGATAGATTTGATGGTGCTCCTAGGGATCATCAAAGATTTGGATATTTTTTTATAACCTAACCCTGACTTGTACTTCTCAACAACATTGTCCCTTACTTGTTTGGAGAGTTCCTTGGTCTTCATGGCAGTGTTTGGTTAGTGGTGCCTCTTGCTTAGGTGTTGCAGCCTCTGGGGCCTTTCAAAAAAGGTGTGTATATGTAATGACAGATCATGTGACACTGAGATTGCACACAGGTGGACATCATTTCACTAATTATGTGACTTCTGAAGGTAATTGGTTGCACCAGAGCTTTTTATGGGCTTCATAACAAAGGGGGTGAATACATACACACATGCCAATTATCAGTTTTTAATTTCTGAAAAATAGTTTTATGCATTTATTTTTCTAATTTTACTTCACCAACTTAGACTATTGTGTTCTGATCCATCACATATAATTCAGATTAAAAAAAACATTGAACTGAAGGCTGTAATGTAACAAAATAGGTAAAAAGCCAAGGGGGGTGAATACATTTGCAAGGCACTGTATGTGTGTGTGTAGATATATATATATGTATGTATGTGTGTGTGTGTGTGTGTGTGTGTGTGTGTGTATATATATCTATATATATATATATATATATATATATATATATATATATATATATATATATATATATATATATATATATATATATAAATAAATGTTTGGGGGTTTTAAGTAAAGGGAAGGAGATGGGCGGGCAGTGAAAACAGGCAGGGGAATTAGCACTGGTGCTTGTCTTGTCATACCAAGGGCCACCACTAGAGGGCACCAGATTACAGAAAGAACCATAGGACTGCAGAAGGCCACAAAGCCGCGGCCTCAATTACCGGCGTGACCCAACGCGATCGCACCGGGGGGGGGGGGGGGTTGTTGCACGGAGACAGGATACCCCAGGCTTTGCCGCCCCAGGCGTCAGGTCGCTAATTCTAGTCGCAAATGCGACCTGGCGCCCGGGGTTTGTCGAGCCCTGCCATACACTATATGAAAAATCGTCCGAACCCCATTTACGAAAAACTAACATTGGGCCATTAGAGCAAACGATAGTGCCATCATGTAATGATCGATAAACCTTTCAGTGGACATAAGGACATAAATTAATCAATTTTCTGTTCCTTTTTTTACATATACCTAGTGCAAACAGTTCGGACGGGAAACACGTTAACCTTTCAATTTATCATTAGTTCGGCAGAAAATTTCCAAACTTTTTTTCGGCTCAAAAACGTCCCAACGAAAAACGAACGAACTGTCGAAATGACTGGTCGATTTTTCGTATAGTGAACCCACCAGGAATATGACTTTAGACAGCCTCCCATGCAAAGAGGACATTTTGGTTTCAATCATGTCTGTCGGAGCTTTAACTCAGAGGCTCTCTCCTGTAAGGGAGCCATTCCTTATTGTTCACACCCAAGACCATATTTTCTTCCTAATGTGGTATCAGCCTTCCACTTCAATGAAGTATAAAAATGGCACAGTGGCAGTATGCTGCCACACATGACTACTGATCTACACTGTGTACATTAAACACTCTCCTTTGCAAATGATGGGCTTATTTATAAAGCATTTGCCACAATCCTTTTTTTTTTTTACTTTCCAATATTGTGCCATTGATAGACATGGCTTTTTCACAAAGTGACATAGGCTTGGAGCCAAGGCGGGCACAATTTTGCAGTATCTGTATCAGGTGTCACATTTCTTCCTATGTAAGTGTTTATGGGAAATATATTAGAATCTAAACATTTCTCTGCAAAAGTTAACTTTTATAATTTGGAGCAAATCTAAATGTACAGCTACAGACGTTTTATGGCAACATGGCACACCGCTCCGGTATTGCATAGAGCTTCCGTGCAGCATACTTGGTAAAGTCCACCTTGACGTCTGCTCCGTGCTGAATGTTGGCCTGTTAGTAGCCTGGTGATTTGAGCGTACCCAGTCTTAGGCAACCTATAAGGGCAAATGTACCCTTTTTTTATTTCAGTGTTCACTGCTATTTTTATTTTTAATTTTTTATTTTTTTTAGCAGAAGATTGTTCATTGCTATTTAACTGTCCTGTAGATTTTATTCTACCATGAGAAAAGATTATAAAAACACTGGAGGTTACAAATCTAGTGCATAACTCATTGTTATTGCTTTGCATTGTACATGTGCGTAATAATTTTTCAGTTCTGATTTTTGATTTAGTAAACGCGTATCTAAGGTCAAAATTGTATATGTATAATATATATTTATTTCCTCATTGTGATTCAATTATTGGCTACTCCTATTACTCTGATTGAGCTTAAAGTTTCCAAACTTTGTGAAGATCCCCACACATCTACTTCTTTAAATTCTGTGACAAGTAGACACTGCTGTATCACAGAATTCAAACAAGGAAAACAGGGATGTACTCAACCCACGTATCAAAACTACTAAAGACCAAAACAGAGCTTTTATTTAAAGGATAAGTTCACCTTAACTTGTTACATCTTACACCGATATTTAGGGTGTACCATGTACAGAGCTCCTCCCTCCTCCCTGTGACAGCGGGTCAGGGATCTTCTCCCACCTCACCCACATGGCCATGACATTTATTCACAGCTTTCTGTGAATGAATGAACTACAAGTACCGGCAGCCTTTGCGGCTGTCAGTTTGTAGTTCCCAATGAACTACCAGGGCGCTGATGAGGTAGTTCATTGAACTTTCTGTCACTCGGTAATTGTCTGCCCATATCGGAGGTATTGGAGACAGCTACATGGACAGTCTACAAAAGCCTAACATTACTGCTGCAATCTGCTGATTGCAGGTGCAATTCTCTGCAGGCTCCTAAAAATAATAATAAATGCACTTTTTTTTTTTACCTGCAAAACAATGTACATTTATTACTATTTAAAAAAAAACAAAAAAAAAAAAAAACGAATTTCTTCTTTTAATTGTAATAAAACTGCATACATACAATATCCTAGTGTACATCTGTACATCTGGAACTATAACCTCCAATGATATCCAGGCGACAGTCTCACAATTGTAAGGTATGGGGATTCCTCCATTAGGTCAAATAAAATAGGGAGAGGAGTTGCAAGATGTGTCATTATTATATAAGAATTGCACATCCTGCGGATGCAATAAGAGGTTAATGCACTAAACCTCTAAACTGTCTAAATCATTTTCTAAAACCCTAAACTGTCTTTAGGCATGGACTAGTAACCTAAAGAAACGCTGACTACTGAAGGGTATGACTCTCTAAAGCCCAACATGCCAAGTGTTCCAGTTCCAGACTGCACCCCAAGGTCTCTTACTGACCATGTAAAGTAGAAGTGCCATCCTTATGTATTAATCAATCAATTTAGCATCAACCAGTAATAAGTAAGTTTATATTGGATTGGCAAAAATATTTATTGTTTGTTTTGCTATTACAATGCTGATGTTAAAAAAAAAAAATGAAAGTGTATGCTGTGACCATAGATCTCCTTTCGTTTGCTAATTCAACAATCTACATTTGTTTTTATCAGTAGTTAGTTGAGTCACAATGTGAAGGTGACAGTGGATTCTAGTTCCCCATTCTTACCACAAGATGTCACTGTTAGCACAGATGTCCAAATAATCTTTTCATTGCAGTAGTAGCTGTGTGACATTCCTATAAATGGATTCTCACTGTGCAAAGTGAAGGAGTTTCCTACAGGCAGAAATGAATTGCTGCTTTTATCTTCTCCTTTATGTTGCATTTTAGATAGACACTTGTAGTTTGTCAGGTGCCCTTATTGTCGGAATCATTTCAGAAGCTTTTGTTTGTAGATTGACACGCAACACCTCCGAGTATCAGAGCTTTTTCCTACTGACAGATGTGCAAAGGATAATACCAACCAGTATAGGAACAACAGAGTGGATGATCTTTATCTTTAGACCCCTTTCACACTGGAGGCGTTTTCAGGAGCTTTAGCGCTAAAAATAGCGCCTGTAAAGCGCCTGAAAAAAGCCTCAGCTGCAATCCCAGTGTGAAAGCCTGAGTGCTTTCACACTGGGGCACTGCGCTGGCAGGACGTCAAAAAAAGTCCTGCAAGCAGCTTCTTTGCAGCTCTGTAGGAGCGATGAATACACCGCTCCTAATGCCCCCTGCCCATTTAAATCAATGGGCAGCGCCGCCAAACCGCTGGCAAACCTGCAGCGCCACTTTGCTGGTGGTTTTAACTCTTTTTCGGCCGCTAGCGGGGGTTAAAAGCGCTGAAAATCTATGCAAAAAGATGGTAAAGCACCACTACAAATAGCGCCACTTTACTGCCGACGCCCGGGCGCTGGCAGTGTGAAAGTGCCCTTAGAAAGTGAAAGATGACTACAATAAAAACATATGTATACTTTTTAAAACTTTGCCGCTGTGTAAGACATCAACATGTTCCACTGCTCGTACTAGCAAGTTTTTTTTTTTTTTTTTTTTTTTTTTATGTTTAGCTTATTATAAAACACGATTTCTAGAATATTTTAAAGTATTTTATTTTAAAGTTTTAAAGTATGTTCCTAATATACTTTAGTCCTGATTTGTGTATGTTTTTCAAAATTTACCAAATATTACTTAAATATTACTTAAATAAGAAAAAAAAAAACTTCATAAGTAAAAACTGAACTTCAGTAGCGTATAAAAATCAGTGTCAAATAACACCACTATACTTCTCAGTCTGGGTAGTCCAAATAAAATGCTGCATGCACACTATACTCATCACATCAGTTCCTCTGCTGTATATATTGTATTACTTTCCTTATTCCACTTGGTTCCGATATAGGTGGAAACCCGCTGTCCGTGAAAAATTTGTGTTCTTCTGGTTGAGTCATCAGATGGGCTCCTTTTCCAAGCAAACCTCACCCATGGCACCTGAAAATACTGCCTCTAAACCATCCTTACTTGGTGCTTGGCTCTGTGAGGTGGCAAGTGCAAACAAAATAGTGCACACTGCCAACTTGACTTAACAATATCAATGCTGCAAAGATCACTATTATATATATATATATCTATATATCTATATATATATATCTATCCATATCCCCCTTTCAAGCATCACTCTATATTTCATTAAATATCAAAATATGTCAAATCAAGAAAATAAAAATTACAAATATCACCTTTCCACAAGGTTTAGGAGTGTGTCTATGGGAATGTTTGACCATTGTTCCAAAAGCACATTTGTGAGGTCATGCACTGATGTGGACAAGAAGGCCTGGCTCTCAGTCTCTGCTTTAATTCATCTCACAGGTGTTCTGTCGGGTTGAGATTAGGACTCTGTGCAGGCCAGTCAAGTTCCTCCACCCCAAACTCGCTCATCCGTGTCTTTATGGACCTTGCTTTGCGCACTGGTCCAAATCATTTGGTGGAGGGGGGATTACGGTGTGGGGTTGTTTTTCAGGGGTTGGTCTTGGCCTCTTAGTTTCAGTGAAAGGAACTCCTAAGGCAGCAGCATACCAATACATTATATATATATATATATATATATATATATATATATATATATATATATATATATATATATATATGTATATATGTATATGTGTGTATGTGTGTATATGTGTGTATGTGTGTGTATATATATATATATATATATATATATATATATATATATATATATATATATATATATATATATATATATATATATAATGTCTGCTACTGTTGGGGACTCTTTTCCAACAGCTCTCCCTGCTGATTGGACAGTCTTCCCCTCCTTGTGTTACCTCTGTGTACCTGTGTTTCAATAAACAGTTCATGGTCAGCAGCCAAAACGAGTACTGCCTAGTTTATGGTTGCAAGCGGTTGTAAGAGCTGATATCTATATTCAGACTGGAAGGAAGTAGTGTATGACGAAAGCACTCAAGTGGAGTGTGGGATGTTTCGTTACAGCCCCTTCCTGTTCCAACATGACTGCGCATCAGTGCACAAACAAGGTCCATAAAGACATGGATAAGCGAGTTTGAGGTGGTGGAACTTGACTGGCCTGCACAGAGTCCTGACCTCAACCCGATAGAACATCTTTGGGAGGAATTAGAGTGGAGGCTGCGAGCCAGGCCTTCTCATCCAACATCAGTGCCTGACCTCACAAATGCACTTCTGGAAGAATAGTCAAACATTCCCATAGACACACTCTAAACCTTGTGGGCAACCTTCCCAGAAAAGTTAATGGTGGGCCAACTCAATATTGAACCCTAAGGACTAAGACTGGGATGCCATTAACGTTCATGTGTTTGTAAAGGCAGGCGTCCTAATACTTTTTGGTAATAAAGTTTATATATCACTGAACCAAAATCAATGTATATAATCATCCAAGATTCCTTCCAAATATTTGAATAAAAAAATAATAAAAACTATATACAAAAGATGTCACTAACCCATATATATAATGCAATGGAACATCATGTCTAATACAGTATGTAATCAACACAAAGTGCAAATCGTACATATTACAGTCCAAACAATAATGAAAGTCTTCTTTATCTTCTTTCATGATAGATGTACAATTACAATTTCTGTGATAGTGAATTACTTGTGCTCTCCTCTGTCACCGTATGCTTTCACCTTCGATTTTTGAGGGAAGCATGAGTGATTCACTAACACAGAAGTTTTTATTATACATACAGTATCTCACAAGAGTGAGTACACCCGTCACATTTTTGTAAAAATGTAATCTAATATAATTAAATAAGGTCTAAACCGCTGGCAACAAAAGTGAGTACACCCCTAAGTGAAAATGTCCACATTGGGCCCAATTCGCCTTTTTCCCTCCCTGAAGTCATGTGACTTGTTAGTGTTACAAGGTCTGAGGTGTGAATGGGGAGCAGGTGGTTTTCGCTCTCACTCTCTCATACTGGTCACTGGAAGTTCAACATGGCACCTCATGGCAAAGATCTCTCTGAGGATCTGAAAAAAAGAATTGTTGCTCTACATAAAGATGGCCTAGGCTATCACAAGATTGCCAAGACCCTGAAACTGAGATGCAGCATTGTGGCCAAGACCATACAGCGGTTAAAATGACAGGTTCCCCTTAGGACAGGCCTCACCATGGTTGATCAAAGAAGTTGGATGCACGTGCTCAGGGTCATATGCAGAGGTTGTCTTTGGGAAATAGACGTATGAGTGCTGCCAGCATTGCTGCAGAGGTTGAAGGGGTGGGGGGTCAGCCTGTGAGTGTTCAGACCATACGCTGCACACGGCATAAAATTGGTCTGCATGGCTGTCGTCCCAGAAGAAAGCCTCTTCGAAAGATGATGCACAAGAAAGCCTGCAAACAGTTTGCTGAAGGCAAGCAGACAAAGGACATGGATTACTGGAACCATGTCCTGTGGTCTGTTGAGACCAAGATAAACTTATTTGGTTCAGATGGTGTCAAACGTGTGTGGCGGCAACCAGGTGAGGAGTACAAAGACAAGTGTGTCTCAGTCAAGCATGGTGGTGGGAGTGTCATGGTCTGGGGCTGCATGAGTGCTGCTGGCACTGGGGAGCTACAGTTCATTGAGGGAACCATGAATGCCAATATGTACTGTGACATACTGAAGCAGAGCACGATCCCCTCCCTTTGGAGACTGGGCTGCAGGGCAGTATTCCACCACTGCCTTGCTAAAGAAGCTGAGGATAAAGGTGATGAACTGGCCAAGCATGTCTCCAGACATAAACCCTATTGAGCATCTGTGGGGCATCCTCAAATGGAAGATGGAGGAGCGCAAGGTCTCTAACATCCACCAGCTCCATGATGTCATCATGGAGGAGTGGAAGAGGACTCCAGTGGCAACCTGTGAAGCTCTTGTGAACTCCATGCCCAAGAGGGTTAAAGCAGTGCTGGAAAATAATGGTGACCACACAATATTGACACTTTGGGCCCAATTTGGACATTTTCACTTGGGGTGTACTCACTTGTGTTGCCAGCAGTTTAAACATTAATAGCTGTGTGTTGAGTTATTTTGAGGGGACAGAAAATTTACACTGTTATACAAGCTGTACACTCACTACTTTACATTGTAGCAAAGTGTCATTTTGTCAGTGTTGTCACATGAAAAGATAGAATAAAATATTTGCAAAAATGTGAGGGGTGTACTCACTTTTGTGAGATACCGTATATCACGGAGGAAGATAAAAGAAGACTTTCATTATCTATTAGTTTGTAGGACTGTAATATGTATGATTTGCAGTTTAGCATGTGGTGGGGATTACACATATAGGTGTGATCTGCCATTGCATTATATATTGGTTAGTGATCTATCTTCAGCATGTATTTTTTTTTTTTTTATTCAAATATTTGGAAGGGATCTTGGGTGATTATATATTTATTATGTGTTTGTGTATATATGTGTGTATATATATTTATATATATATATAACATGTATGTGTGTTTATTTTTTATTTTTTTTATTTGACGTCATTTGGTATTTATTGGAGTATTTTTTTAATACATGAAATAAGGTATATATGTATAATCGTGAGCTGTGCGGCATTAATAGTGTTGACACTTTATGGTAGGTGTGTGAACACATGACATATCAAGCAGCAGCATGTTATTGATGTAAAATCGATTTAAAACAATACCTATCCCAGGTTTTCGATATTTCCTGCATCTTTAGGGGATGTAGAATAGGTACTATCCTCTCCTTTTGTATACCTTGTGATGAAACGTCCCTACACTCCGCTTGACTGCTTTCGTCATATAACACTTCCTCCCAGTCTGAATATAGATATCAGATATTCCAACCGCTCCCAAGCACAAAACAAGATGACACTTGTTTAACTGCTGACATGGACTGATTTATTAGAACCAAAATGACAAATATTTATAATACAGTAGAAGAGGAGGTCCCCCCTCCTGCTCATATTATTCTAACAATACAACTGTAGCCAGAAACAGAATTAACCTGAGCTAATTATCTAAATCAACACTGGACTCCTTCATTCAATTGCAGGATTAATTAGCACAAACAACAATAGGTGAAATACTCTTTAGAATCTGTGTCAAGCCAGACTAGACTCATTTACATTATACAAGACAACAGACAGGTGGCTGGAGTTGATGATATTGGCATCTAACAGTATGTTTCAGTCACTATTGCTAATATGGCATATACAGATCCAGAGTCTGTGTGTCTTGGCCTGACTCCAAAGTAACACCACCTCAGGGGTCCCCAGGCATACAGCTCACAAAGAGAACTGTTCCCCCAAATGCCAGGGACCATAATCGCAAGGCAAGAGGCTGGCATTCAGTCCTCTCAAAAAACCTCTGTCCCGGGTGAGTCTGTCACATACCTCTTATACAGGGCTTGACAAATTTGCTTTAAATCTAGGTGCCAGCTGAAAAAGTTAGAAGCCATTTTTTTTTAAAGTGGAAGTAAACCCCCCTATCGTTTTCAGCCAAGGAAGCTGCCATCTTTGCCTCTGTTTAATCTTCAACTGCCACAGTGCTGCACATGTGATCCGTTATGACACCAGCCATTGGATGGTTTGACTGTTTGGTTGAGAACACAGCCAATGTGCAGTTAGCATTCACGGCATGCCTTTTTTTTTTTAGACTGTTAAATCGATGGGTTTACTTCCGCTTTAACTAACAAATGTTATGGATGGAACATGTAATGTGTCCGAAGGTGAATTTATAATTTTAATGCTTTGACAGCCACAGCCGTTTTTGCATTTTTTGCACACGTTTAAAAAATCATTTTAGGCCTGAAGATTACATAAAACCCCCAAACATATATTTTCTGAAAACAGACACCCTAGAGTGGGTGTCAGCAACCAGTAGATCATGGTAGATCACTGTCTGGGCTTGCTGACCTGCCATCCCTGAGCATCAGAGTGCAATGCAGAGGGACTACTTGTAACGGAGCTGTAGTAGGCAAGAATCGTCTAAGCCTCCTCTGTTGTGCTGGCTCCTGTCCCATGCGGAGTGATACCAACTTTACTCCATCTCTTATCTCAGCTAGCGGTCTCCAGAGTGGTGCCAGCAGCAGGAAAGAAGAGATCTTCAGGTCAGTGTGAAGCAATGCATTGAGCATAATAGTATAGGGCTGCTTTCACACCGATGTGCTACAGTTTACTCACACCGCAGGTGCATTGTACTTGCAGCTTTCCTGCAGATTTGCTGCGCTTAGCCATAGACTTCTATTATATCCTGCAGGTTTGGTGCACTTTCTAAAAGCAGGAGTTTTGGTGGGCTTTCAGAAAGTGCGCCACACCTGCGGGGTATAATAGAAGTCTATGGCAAAGCACGGCTAACCCAGGAAAGTTGCAGATGCGCTGCATCCACTGGCAGGTTAACCGCACCACATCAGTGTGAAAGCAGCCTTATAGGAGGCTTATAACAGGAAGGGTTCATTTCCATTTGCAGTTTGGGGGGGGGGGGGTGGTAAAACCCCATAGTTTAGGATGTGTTTTTATCACCCCATCCCAACCACACCCCCTTTAGCTGCAGTGGCCAGGGTGTACACATGTCACAGCCACAGCAGGATTTATACGCCCTGTTATGGTTGGTGGGTGTAGTACCTGCCAATCCTGACCAATTCAAGTGAATGAGGCCACTTTGCAACCTTGTACATTACAGCAAACAAGGGGTTAAAGCAGACAGCATTGTGTTTCTTTCTCACCACCTGCTTTAACCCTTTGGACCCCGCAGAAGCATGCAGTTGCGGTGCGCTTGCAGAGTGGTCCCATTTACTTGAATGGATCACAATTGGCAGATGGTAGCACCCACTAAATGCAACAGGGGGCTTAATTTCTGCTGCGACATGTGCACATCTTTGGCTGCTGCCTCAACGGCTAAAGGAGGTAGGTTTTTACCACCCCTCAACTCTACATGTGAATTAGGGTGCTTCTCCAATCGCAGTGAAGGGCTCATTCACAAGTGCAGCAGATACTGCTGCCACCTGGAAAAGCGATCAGATTAAGTACTTACCCACCCAGCGGTTCCAGCATTGTCCCGCTGATATCCACTTCTCTGCTGCCACCGCTTGGGTCCAGCGCTGCCATTTTCTTCAGTAACATCATTGTGAGATTGCCGTCTTTTCCGGGTTAAGGCCACCACCTCCCAGTGGGGCACTACTAGGCACATCCCCTCCTGCTTTGGTAAATAAAAGACTAAACTTCATGGGGTATGTGATATGTGATGTGCATATCCCGGGAGGTATCAGGAGTACTGAATATGATTGCGAGAACAAAAAAAAAAAAGCAAAAAAGACAAAGATTTATAAAGTGGGGGAGTGTTGAAGAGGAGGAAATTTATTTTCATGGTGAAGAACCTCTGTAAGCTTTTAGTGCTTGTTAAAAATATATAAAAACTTTAATGTCTATAAGCTGGGCACAGACCTTCTTTTAGTTGGTGTGACAGTCAACTAAGAGGCGGTAGTTGTCATGAATATTATGGATTCTGCCCAACAAGTGACCAATCATCTTGTATAAAGCCAGTGAAAATGTCAGTAATGCAATCCCCAATAAAATGTTACTGAAGTTATTAAATGCAATTCCTTTCTTGTCAGTCTACCAAGATTAGGGAAAGTAGGGGAAGTGAATATGCTTTTTATACAATGCAAGCAAGAGCCCTTCTCGCAATGGCTTGCAAATCGATTTGAGCTATACAAGGTTAAATTGTGTTGCGCCATTTAAAAAGAGCATTAAACTATTCATAACTGCTAGTAGGAAAGGCATGCACTGTGTTCCGCTGACTAGTTACTGGTAATCCTTTCCCAGTGCTCATGTAGCAAAAATAAAACGCCCCTTTGCTTTATACTAAGTGATCACATTTTCTTATAGTTTTTTTTTTTTTTTTTTTTACAGATATTTATTGAATTTTTTATCAAAAGAAAATTAAAAACAAGACCCCACACAATTGTACAAAAAAAAATGAAAAAAAAATTCGACAAACAATTAAAGTGGAATCAATAAGTAAACCAAGACTCCATCACAGGATGGTACTGCAGGGGTCTAAATATAAAGCAGTACCACGTCCTCAAATAATTGTATATCAAAAGAGCACATAGGAACAGAAATGGACTTTCTAGGCACCAATAGTAAAAAAAAATATATACACATTTATTAAATACAAAAATTACAAAAGAAAATCACAATAAAACCTTTAACAGGCATAATAAATGCATGTAGAATACTAACAATGTCATTAACACAAAATAAGGCTAGTAATACAATACATTGCAATAACTATTGCAGTGTTAAAAAATGTACAGTAGAACGCTTAGCTCGACTAGTTTCGCAAAAAATAGATGCTTCATCGGGAGCTCAGTAGCTGTTCTAGAGAGGGCAGAAAAGACATTACATAAATATTTATATATCAGAAGTATTCATATACAACAACAGAGGTATGGTAGTTTTTGAAAGCGTTTCAGTTTCAGCTCCCAAGATATCCACATGGATAGTGAGAGGGGTAGCATGAGTGTGTATCTAGTAACCTCTTCAGCCCCGGACCAATTTGCAGCCAAAGGACCAGGCCCCTTTTTGCGATTCGGCATTGCGTCGCTTTAACTGACAATTGCGCGGTCGTGCAACGTGGCTCCCAAACAAAATTGGCGTCCTTATTTTCCCACAAATAGAGCTTTCTTTTGGTGGTATTTGATCGCCCCTGCGGTTTTTATTTTTTGCGCTATAAACAAAAATATGTAATATTTTTTACTTTTTGCTATAAAAAATTTCCCCAAAACATATATAAAATTATTTTTTTCCTCAGTTTAGGCCGATACGTATTCTTCTACATATTTTTGGTAAAAAAAAATGGCAATTAGTGATTATTGATTGGTTTGCACAAAAGTTATAGCGTTTACAAAATAGGGGATAGTTTTATAGCATTTTTATTAATATTTTTTTTTTTTTACTAGTAATGGCGGCGATCAGCGATTTTTATTGTGACTGCGACATTATGGCGGACACAAGGGACATTTTTGACACATTTTTGGGACCATTGTCATTTATACAGAAATCAGTGCTATTTAAATGCACTGATTCCTATGTAAATGACAGTGGCAGTGAAGGAGTTAACCGCTAGGGGGCGGGGAGGAGTTAGTGTGCGCGTGTGTGTTTTTTTTTTTTACAGTAGGGGGCGTGGCTGACGTCTGACGTCACTGATCGACTTTCCCGATGACAGGGAACAGCCGGATCAGTGACGACAGGCAGTGTAGGAAGCGCAGGGAGAGGTTTATTTACACAAACCTCTCCCCGTTCTTCAGCTCTGTGACCTGATCGCGGGACACCAGCGGCGATCGGGTCTGCTGGTCCCATGGCCGCGGTCACGGAGCTCCTGACCAGGGCGGCGCGCTCACACGACCCCACGGCTAGGCAATTAAAGGGGACATATATATACGTGCTTTTGCCTAGCCGTGCCATTCTGCCGACATATATGTGCAGGAGGCGGTCGGGAAGCGGGTAAACATGGCTAGAGCTGAACAGATAGTTTTGTAAAAGAAAGGGGAAGTAACCATATTGAATTTCTTAGTTGGACATAGTGCATGCTAGTAGTCAGAATGAGAGGAATAGCATATAGAGGGGAGATAGAAAGAAGTGCCACTTCCATATAGATATCAAAAGAAAGCATATAGGAAGCCTACCTTGTTACATCCAATAAATGCATATATAGTATTATTGATGAAGCATCTATTTTGTACATTATTTAACACTGCAATAGTTATTGCAATGTATTGTATTACTAGCCTTATTTTGTGTTAATGACATTGTTAGTATTCTACATGCATTTATTATGCCTGTTAAAGGTTTTATTGTGATTTTCTTTTGTAATTTTTGTATTTAATAAATTTGTATATATTTTTTTTACTATTGGTGCCCAGAAAGTCCATTTCTGTTCCTATGTGCTCTTTTGATATAAAACAATTAAAGTGGTTGTAAAGTCTCATGGTTTTTCACCTTGATGCATTCTAAAAACCTGTGCTGCAGCTGCCCCCAGAGCCCCCTGTTTTCCTTACCTGAACCTGATCGTTCCAGCGATGTGCACAAGCCCAGCGACTCCAGCCACTGTCTCGGGTCCTCATTGGATAGATTTATAGTAGTAGGAGCCTTTGGCTCCTGCTGCTGTCAATCAAATCCAGTGACACGGGAGCTTGGGGTGGGGCAGAGTCCTGCTGTTTGTGTCAATGGACCCGGCAGCGGGACTCGTGAGCACAGCTCACCATATGGTCACCCAATGAAGAGGAGGAGCCAGAAGCGCCACCGGGACACCCCAGAAGAGGAGGATCGGAGCTGCTCTGTGCAAAACCCTTGCACAGAGCAGGTAAGTAAAGCCTCTTACACAGTCGGATTGTTGGCAGGGGATTGTGTGATGACAGACTACCTAAAATCCGACCATTAGTACGTTCCATCAGAATTGTTGTCCAACTTTCGACCAACAAATGTTGGATGGCAGGCTAGTAAATGTTCACCAGACAACACTCTGTTGTCAGATTTCCATATCGTCTGTACACAAGTCCGTCACAAAAAAGTCCAAAGTCCAAACACGCATGCTCGGATACAGTGCTCACCAAACACAACATTAGCAGAAGGTGCCCAAAGGGTGGTGCTCAAGAGCTGAAATTCCACGTAGTACGTCACTACGTTCGTGTTTGGCCGACGATTGTGTGCCGTTAGTATGCAAGGAGAGTAAACGACACGCCCTTCGGACAAAAGTCTGACGTTCTGTTGGCTAACAATCTGATCATGTGTACGAAGCTTTAGACAAAGTAGTCTTAAATGTGTTTTACAAAGTTCTAGACCAGCGATGGCAAACCTATGGCACGTGCACCACAGCTGGCATGCCGAGTCCTCTCTGTGGGCACACCAGGGGAATCCTATAGCCAGGCAATCACTTGCAGGGAGAAGCCATTCCCCGTAATACAGAGTACTCAGATAAACTGCATATTACACACGGCACCACTGACAGTCTAACGCTCCTGCCATTCTCATACATACATTAAAGCTGCTCATCCCAGAACTAAAGTACACCATCTTTAGGAAGCATTTGCAAAGCATTTGACCAATGTCATGCCAATGTTTGACCAATGTTTTTTTTGTAAACCCCGAGCTCCCTTCATTTCTGATTCTGGTGTGTTAAGCAAAGATTTTTAGCTTTAGCGTTACACAAGTTTGTAGCAGAATTGAGCACTCTTTAGGCTGTGCCAAAGCTTGCTGAGGCCCTGGGAAATCCACAGGATAGAAATCTGGAAGCATCCATTATGGCAGAGTTGTTTTTAGTGTGCATACTGTTGAGGTTATCTTTGTTATCCTTGCTTTTATTTCTTGTGAGTTGATACCCCAAAATAAGTGTGTCCCTATCAATTGCCCCCATGTAATTGTGCTTTAGTTCTATTTCTATTCTATAAACATATATTTAGAGGGTGGCAATAGTGTCAAATATTTAAATGCTGCATGTTCCCATTTACACCAATCAACCATAACATTATGACCACTGAGCGGTAAATTGAATAACTTTGATTATCTTGTTACAATGCTATCTGAATATGGGTGGGATATATTAGGTTGCAAGTGAAAATGTTGTTCCTTAACCACTTTCAGACCGGACCAATTTGCAGCCAAAGGACCAGGCCCCTTTTTGCGATTCGGCACTGCGTCGCTTTAACTGACAATTGCGCGGTCGTGCGACGTGGCTCCCAAACAAAATTGACGTCCTTTTTTTCCCACAAATAGAGCTTTCTTTTGGTGGTATTTGATCGCCCCTGCGGTTTTTATTATTTGCGCTATAAACAAAAATAGAGCGACAATTTTGAAAAAAATGCATTATTTTTTGCTATAATAAATATCCCCAAAAAATATATAAAAAAAATTTTTTTTCCTCAGTTTAGGCCGATACGTATTCTTCTACATATTTTTGGTAAAAAAAATCGCAATAAGCGATTATTGATAGGTTTGCGCAGAAGTTATAGCGTTTACAAGATAGGGGATAGTTTTATAGCATTTTTATTAATAATTTTTTTTTATTATTAATGGCGGAGATCTGCGATTTTTTTTGTGACTGCGACATTATGGCGGACACATCGGACATTTTTGACACATTTTTGGGACCATTGTCATTTTTACAGCAATTAATGCATTTAAATGCATTGATTTCTGTATAAATGACACTGGCAGTGAAGGGGTTAACCACAAGGGGGCAGTGTAATGGTTAAGTATGCCTAGGGGTGTGTTTTTTACTGTGGGGGGGGGCGTGGCTGTCAGCTAGTGAATGCTGATCTCTGCTCCAATCACAGGGAGCGGAGATCGGCGTCACTAGTTGCTAGGCAGAACGGGGAGATGCTGTTTATCTTGGCATCTCCCCGTTCAGCCGCCCCGTGAGACGATCGCGGGGGTCCCCGCAGCGATCGAGTCCGCGGGGACCGCGATCGGACTCACGGGGGTCCCGACCGGCGCGGGAGCGCGCCGCTCCCGATGGCACGGACAGGCTAAAGGAGGGACGTATATATACGCCCTCCTGCCTGTACGTGCCATTCTGTCGACGTATATCGTCGTGCGCCGGTCGGCAAGTGGTTAAGTTGATGTGTGGATGAAAAAAAATGGGTAAGCATAAGGATTTGACTAAATTGCAATAGCTAGACGACTGCGTCAGAGCAGCTCCAAAACTGCAGCTCTGGTAGGTTGTTTTCCAGTCTGCAGTGGTCTGAGCCTACTGAAAGTGGCCTTCGAAGGAAAACCAACAAACTGGCGACTGGGTCATGGGTGGGCAAATCTCATTGATGCACATGGGGAGCAAGGGCTGGCCCATGTAGTCTGATCCAATAGAACAGCTATTGTACCTCAAATTGCTGAAAAAAGTTAAAGCAGAACTATAGACAAAACATCTTTTCTTTCAATTTGGATAGAGTAAGGGGTGAGGGTTATAACCCCTGTTGATTTTATTTTTTGCCTTTTTGCCATCTGTACCTCATCGGGGAGATTTACCTTCACTACCTGTCCCATAGCTAAAATCAGAAGCGAGAGAAAACCCCTGCAAATTAAGGAAATCCCTCGGGGACCATCATGTCATAAGAACTAGTATTCCTAGTCTACTGTTTGCAGACGCTCTGCATCCAATCTGACAGAGCTAGAACTATTTTGCAAAGAAGAATGGGCAAAAATGTCATATGCAAAGCTGGTAGAGACATCCCCAAAAAGGTGGTTGTACAAAGCATGGACTGGGGGGGGGAGTGAATACAAATGCACGCCACACTTCTCACATATTTGTTTGTAAAAAATCTTGAAAACCACTTATTTTCCTTCAACTTTACAATTATGTGGCACTTTGTGTTGGTCTATACCATAAGATCTCTATAAAATGCATTTACGTTTTTGGTTGTAACATGACAAAATGTGAAAAATTTCAAGGGGTATGAATAATTTTTCAAGGCACTGTAAATCAATAAGATATATAGCCAGTGTGAACAATTAAAAGCAGAAATCGTGAGAAAAAAAAAGTAATGTCCCCAAAATATTGACGCAGAAGTCCACACACTGTGTGAGTAAATAGCGATCTCCCACCAAAAAATCTTGAAAGTGTCACATCAGACCAGGAACCTTCACCAGAATGGTCACAAATGAAGGCTTACCAAATGTATGACACTCTAATATAGAGAAGTCATAAACCACATATGGTACAGCAGTGGTCCCCAACCTTTTTGGCAGCGGGAACCGCCTGCGTAGAAGATTATTATGCAGGTTTTCGCGGGCAATTTGTCAGGGCAATTGCTGGTGTTGGTGCTTCAGTCATCATGGCACCATGGTTGATATGGTGTCAGGATGATTGAAGCGCATTATTTCTATTACATTTTAATATAGAATGAAATAGTTCAACTCACCATAATGTAGAATCAGAATCAGAGGTAGCCCTGATCATGTTACTTGCCATCGTCTCCTACCACCATATGCAGCTTGTCACTTGCCATGTCACCTGCCACCAGATGCAGCTTGTCAGGTCGCTTGCCACCTGATGCAGCTTGTCGCTTGCCACCAGATGCGGATTGTCCCTTGCCACGTCAGATGCGGATTGTCCCTTGCCACGTGTCCTGCCACCAGATTCAGGTTGTCACTTGCCACCAGATGTGGATTATCACTATCCTGCCACTAGATGTGAATTGTCACTGTTACCTGTCACCAAATAATAGCAGCTTGTCACTAATTAATTTAAATGTAAAAATGTGTGTTGTTGTCCCCCCCCCCCCCCCCCAGCATTGCAGAGTACAGTACAGGTGCTGACAGGCTCTCCTCAGCATGGGTATACTAGCTAGTGGTACTGTCCCAGACTGCGGGCGGGCGGTGAGAGATGACATCATTCTCTCTCTGCAGGGCTGCACCTCTGTGTAGAGCAGGCTTTGCGCCCCTCTGAGTAAGGGCAAAACAGCGGTGCGGGAAACGCATCGCTGACAGAGTCTCGCGCCGCGGCCGGGGGGTTGACAACCTCTGTGGTACCTGAATCCACATCAACAACATCCCCATTGGTCCTCTTTAGAGTCCTCTAATGACCCGGTTTGCCATACAAATCTTCTCTACCAGACACACATGGTCAGAAGGCAACACAAGAGAAGACGCTCCACAAAAAAAATCCAGTAAAAACATTTATTTTAGAAGTATTGCACTTACAGGCTTCAACAGATGGTTGCGCATTAAACCAAAAATTCTGTCTGGCACATAGATCAAATTCCAAATCCCGTCCGGTTGAGTGATGACGTAAGCATGCTGAGCCATTAGAAGACTCTAAGGAGGACCGGCGGGGATACTGTTGATGTAGAATCCTATACCATATGCTGTTTATGACTTATCTATGTTAGAGGGTCATATACAGTACGTTTCATTTCTGTTAATTTGTGACCAATTTGGTAGAGGTTCCTGGTCTGGTGTGACACTTCAAGTTTCTTTGGTGAATTATTCCTATTTACTCACATAGTGTGTAGACTTTTGCACCATTATTTTTATCTTCTCACTATTTCAGTTCTGAATTGTTCACATCTGGGTTTATGTCTTGTGGTATATGTATCAGCGCAACATAGTTGAATTACCTTTCCTTGTATATTTCTGATGCATGTTTTGCATATTCTGCGCTTTTGTTTTTCTTTTGCACAATTTGCACCAAAAATAGTTTATTTATGCCTTTGTGGATAAATAAAGACAGTTTTAACTGGATTTAAATAATACTTTCCATTGCTAAAGTGGCTTAGTTTGCCATTGGAAAGAATTGTAAATTGTGCAGTGGCAGGTTTGAATCATTACACATTCTGCTATGGAGCCAATACTTGGTGGAGCAGAACTCATTTCTCTGCATTCAGAAACAAAGAACTATAGAGCAGTTAATCGCTATCTGCGTAGTGTAGGTACTAAATTTTTTTTGTCTGGTGTTCTTTACAACATACCTGGCATCTGTCATAAGACTTGAAAACACAGAACTTTAATAAAGATAAGTGACTAGAAGAGGTATTGTAGGTTATCTCAAATGTTGACACTAAACATATGCTGAGTATAGCTTTCTTTTAAGCTGACACCTTAGCCGTGTATCTGTAACATTTTAAATACACTCTTCGAAATTCCTTCTCTGTAGGTGGATGCCTTTGTTGCTTACACGCTGCATGCGGCTATTGGTGTTTAAGAAAGACTTGGATTATTTTGGCTTGCTGTGCCCAAAAAAAAAATTGTTGAAAATACAGTGAGATCCATCTCCAAGTTTCCTTCAGTATAAGTTATCCATTTTAATTTTAAGAATAAAAAGCGGCATCATTGTATTAAAATAATATATAGAAATTTAGTTTCAAAACTAAAGGAAATGTAAACACAAACTTTTGCCTATAGCAGTGTTCCTCAAGCCAGCAACATTTCTAGTCATGTCCTTGGGACCCACTTATATCTCTGTGCCCTAAGTGCGCATTAATACTGGTGTCATCAATTTAAATTGGCACTGTTTTTGACAATGAATTTTAATATTGTGCATTTTTAAAGGATCTTTCTGGCTTTAGCTTCCTGGTAGTTATCCAGAAAGTGTACCTTTTTTCATTTTTTATTTCATAGGTCTTCAGAGAAATGTTCCCCTTGACAAAAGCATGTTGAAATTCAAAAGTGCATTATGTTATTAAAATCCAATAAAAAAAAAAAAAAACAAGCGTGTGCGTTTTTAAATAGACATTCACTAGTGAAAAACAAAAAAAAAAGTGCAATATGTTTATAAAATCCAATAAAAACACAAAAAAAGCGTGTGCGTTTTTAAATAGACGTTCACTAGTGAAAAACCAAAATAAATAAAAATAAAAAAAAGCCACAAGTGTCAACTAAATTACCTTAAAGTGGGATGCCCCTTAAACATTTTTTTTAAAAAGTCATTAGCTACAAATACTGCAGCTGCTGACTTTTTAATAATCGGACACTTACCTGTCCCCGGGTCCAGCGATGCGGGGAAGCTCCACTCGCGGCGCCGGCATCCTTACTGTGGGCACCCGGCTGTGGCTGCACAGCCTGGCACCCACTGCGCATGCGCGAGCGGCGCCGCACACCGTGATACGCCACACAGTCATCTGGGACCTGTCACGTGTCCCAGATGACTGACTGCGCCGAGGGGAAGTTATGTCAGTGCCCGGGCACTGAAGGAGGCAGACAATGAGGGACCCCCTAGCAACAGGCATTTAGAGGGAAGTGAAAAAAAGTTTTTTTCCAATTATTGTTTTTTGTATTTTTTTTTTAGGAATTTTAAGCCATTTTTTTTTTTGGTGGAAACACCACTTTAACAAAACACCTGGACATATGGGGGAATGCCCAGGCTTGGCCAGGCAAAGCTCAAACACTTTGGGCAGTGTTAGAGCTATCCACTAAGTTCCACCCTCTCACATTCCTGTTGGCCCATCGCTATGATGGCTTTCCTCACTGAACAGGAAGCAAGGAGGGTGTGAAAGTTTCAGCACTTCAGGAAGTTCCAGAGCTTTGCTAAGCTGACAGCTTAACCCTGGAGGGTACACTATCAGAATGTCTCTCCTGTTAAATCAGGTTAGGGAGTCTCCAAACAAGACATTCTGATGAGATAGTAGATCCAGATCTTTGTAAAAGAATATAATTGGTTGCTTTATTCATACACTGCAGTGAAGAGACACAACACACACCAATATTCAGCTCTACCAGGCCAAATGAAGAAGGAAGTGTCTCTGACTTACAAACATCAAGTTTAGCAATATATACTTTGAGTATGCATAAGGTCTAGGCGTGTTATAGGTGTGACCGTATAGTTTAGTCCAATTAATGTCCATATCTTCTTGGTAGCAAGGGGACAGTTAAATGGGTGTATACATCATGTCACTGTCAAAAAAAAAGATTTCAGCAGTATTTATTTGGTTCAGACTGGTTTTGATCAGGAATTAATTTTAAGCAGCTTTCTGGGTTCTTATTAGTAGTTTGTGTTGTCACATATCCAACCGTTTTAATTTCCCAGGGATTGAAACAAAACAAAAAATGCCTAGGGAAAGTAAAAAAGGGCATTACCAATTCTTAAAGTGATAGTCTCTACAGCTCGCCGCCCCTCCCCTGCTGCCTGACCCACAGCTCGCTGCCCCTTCCCTGCTGCCTGACCCACAGCTCGCCGCTCCTCCCCTGCTGCCTGACCCACAGCTCGCCGCCCTCCCCTGCTGCCTGACCCACAGCTCGCCGCCCCTCCCCTGCTGCCTGACCCACAGCTCGCCGCCCCTCCCCTGCTGCCTGACCCACAGCTCGCCGCCCCTCCCCTGCTGCCTGACCCACAGCTCGCCGCCCCTCCCCTGCTGCCTGACCCACAGCTCGCCGCCCCTCCCCTGCTGCCTGACCCACAGCTCGCCGCCCCTCCCCTGCTGCCTGACCCACCGCTCGCCGCCCCTCCCCTGCTGCCTGACCCACAGCTCGCCGCCCCTCCCCTGCTGCCTGACCCACAGCTTGCCGCCCCTCCCCTGCTGCCTGACCCACAGCTTGCCGCCCCTCCCCTGTTGCCTGACCCACAGCTCGCCAGTTTTAAGTGCTGCCAGCCTCCGGGGGGGGGGGGGGTTGTTCGCCACCCCCCCAAAATAAACATACCAGCCGCTGCTGTCTGACTGTTTCTTAGGACTGCTGGGACTCATTTTTACAGCCAATGCTATATGTGTCGGGAGCCACTGTCATTGCTTTTGGAGTTGACCAGCTGTCAAACTGACAGCAGTGAACTGCAGACTGCACTGGAAAGCAGTTGTCCCTATGTAATGAAAACACTGAAAGAGGCATAGAATGAGAGGCTCCAAACACAGAGTCCAAGACTGAAGCCTGTTGTGAGTCCGCAGATTGCCAAGCATTGAAAATAATTTTCAGTCTCTTAATGATGTGTAATATGGTAGGGATGGCTGCATTCGTTTATTGAGCTATACATTTTTCAGAAGGTTCAATGTGTTTTTTTTTTTTTTGCCCACAAATATATATTTCCATGTGTATTTGCTTTCTGATCACCTTCCCTTACTTCTTCCAGATAGATGGCCCGTGTGTTTTACAAATTCAGAAAATCCGCAATGTGTCTGCACCAAAAGACAATGAAGAGTCTCAAGGAGCACCCAGAATGCTTCGATTACAGATGACCGATGGCCATACAGCCTGCACAGCCATAGAGTTTAATTACCTGTCAAAAGTCAGGTAAGAGGATTTCTTGCAGGAGAATAGTTTGTGTGGTTGCTTAGTGGAAAGTAAATGGTAAAAACATGGCCTAGCACACACCTGGTTTAATCATTCATTGGCTTGTGTTAGTTAACCTGCGGAGCTGACCTGTAGTTATCAGCTTTTGAAGGCTTTTTTCCTTATCTTGTATGTTATGGCTCATTTTTAAGTGATATTTCTATTGTTTTGTAAATCTAATGAATAATGTACAACCAATACAGAAAGAATTAAATTTTTTTTTTTCCTGAGTCAATGACACAGCATATTAAGAACATAGTGCTCACTTGACCTAATGATTTATCAATATTCTGGTGTAATATTAGATCTGTGGCTTTTTTTAATACTTTGCAATTTGATATTTAACAGTTATTTACAATGAAAGTGCAAATGTTTCAGGTTTGCGTTCTAATTTTAATCTTGCCTTCTACACTATTACCTTGTATATATGTGTAATTGCTCTGTGTATGTAATTTCCCTGTTTCTTAATGAAACTGCTTGAAAGGTAAATGTGAGGACAAACAATACGAGAACACTTATGATAAATGAAGGGAAGATTGGTCCTCAGCAGTTTGTCCATATCTTCAGTAATACCACTATGACATTGCCTCATACTTTTCTAAACATTTGGCGTTATTGCTAAAGCAAGATTATGTTTTAATAACTATTCTTTTCATGGAATATTTTAAGCAGGCTATACAAATTGTAAAAATAACAAATGTAGGCGCAAGAATCCTTGATTATCAATGGGTATCTCCCTGTATCTTGGGAAGCCTATATAAATAAATAAATAAAAACAATAATTCAAAGCAATATGCACAAAGTGTATATAAAGTCCATAAACAACCAATATAAATCAGGTTATAGTCTATAAGAGGAAGTCAGTCCAGGAGTATATGAGAGACTTTATCCACATTACAGCACAGGGCAGCCTTCAGAACAGAAACCATGTTCAGGGACTGTAAGCAAAAAACAAGTGGAGAAAAGGCCCCTCTGGGTGTAGTAGTTTTAGTAAAAGGAAATTTTATTACAGCAATATCAATGCACTCACATTTGTGAAGATAGTAAACAGCATGGTATATGTCTCTCAGTGGCGGCTCCCCAGCGATGTATGACTGTCAGCTTTGTCCATGCAGTTCCATAGAAGCACTTCCTGTGGGTGGTAAGGGCCGGCTCCGGAAGGCGGCCTTGAAAACGAGGCTTGGATAGCAGGGAAGCGACGAGCTCAGGGGGGTGACGTCATCAAAGATGGACGCGTTTTGTGAGCATGCGCACTCGGATGTAGTGACGAGTCGCACTCCTTTCTCAACATTAGGACATAGTGTCTATGTCCTAATGTTGAGAAAGGAGTGCGACTCGTCACTACTCTTTCCACCCTTTCCACCTCCTCACTACCTATATAAACCGGACAATGATTGATCTTTCTTGATCTCCTATAATCCACTATTATGTCTTTCGTTTTTGCAGTATTGAGTATTAAGTCATTTTCTCTACACCACTCAACCAAATGTTGAATTTCCTGCCTATAAGCTGTCTCATCATTATCTTGTATGAGTCCCACTAAAGTGGTGTCATCAGCAAACTTCACTATAGTGTTAGACGCATGTATGGGAGTACAGTTGTGCGTGAACAATGTAAACAGGGCCGGACTTAACACACATCCCTGTGGTACCCCTGTATTCAAAATAATAGTGTTAGACACCTGATCTCCTATTCTCACCATTTGTGACCTGTTTGTTAGAAAATCCATAATCCATGAGCACAGCAATGGACATAGGCCCAAAGCTTTTAACTTTTTCACTAATTTGTCAGGAACTACTGTGTTAAATGCAGAGCTAAAATCAATGAATAACATCCTAACATATGTGTTTGAGAGCTCAATATGTGTCAAGGCAGCATGCAATGCAATAGCAATTGCATCATCTGTGCATCTATTTGCACGATAGGCAAACTGATACTTATCCAGATAAACGGGAATTCTTGCCTTAAGATGTGATAATACGAGCCTCTCAAAACATTTCATGATGATAGGAGTTAGGGCAACTGGGCGATAATCATTTAAGCATGTTACTGCTGATTTTTTAGGTATTGGGTCAATAGTAGTAGAGTTAAAACAAGAAGGTACTGCAGCCTGCTTCAATGACAAATTAAAAATATCAGTAAAAACACCTGCTGTTGTGAAATTTAGCAGTTTATATTTGCTAAAATAATTGCATTTCCATATTCTGTGGTAGACCAGACATAGTGAATGCAGGGTCCTGGGTTTAATAACACTTTCATTGTAAGATATTTGCACACACACAATAAATAGGTTATGTACAATGTCATGGTGTATATTTAACTGCCAAATGCACGTTTATCTGGAATCTTTTAGATTTACTTCTTTTTTTGTCCAACCACTGTTTTTTACATTTTTGTCTAATTTTAAAAGATTGGGTTGGATCTTGTTTCACGTATCCTTACAATTAAACCCCATCTCAAGATTTTATTTTTTTGCTTGTAGGAGCATATGCCTGAAACCGTCTGAAAAAGCCATAGTGTGCATGGACACGTTGCCTAACATGGAGGGGAGTTTTCAGGCAGAAAAAATAAGAGCTCAAAATCCTGTAAAAGCCGCTCCTTTGAGAAGCAGACGCGTATGAGCCCTTAGGCTCCATGCACACAGGACGTTCAAAAAAGTCTTTCTGCTTTAAAAACATGCTTTTAACAGCATTTTTTTTTAAACACGTTTATGCGGGTTTTTTAGCGTTCAGTGTCTTTTGTGGTCAGAAGAACTGCTCTTGAATTTGATTTTAGGGCATTCAGACAACAGCCCGTAAACTCCCCTGCTGATGAACTTCAATTAACGTCCATGTGTGCATGTACACATAGGATAGCATAGCGGACTACCTTGCGACCGCCGGCCGTCAATTGACGGCCAGGCGGCGCAGCTCTCAGCGAGGAAGGGCGTCATATGACGTCCTCCCCTTCAGTGCACTCCAGGGAGCGCGCGCGCCCCGCCGTGAGCGCGTGCTCGCCGTGTCACTGGGCACCCGATGCGCGTGCCCAGCGGCCGCGATGTCCGCTGGGCACCCGCGAATGCTCGTTAACACAGCGGGACCGTGGATCTGTGTGTGTAAACACACAGATCAATGGTCCTGTCAGAGGAGAGGAGCCGATGGTGTGTTCTCTGTACAGAGAAACAACGATCGGTCTCCTCCCCTTGTGAGTCCCCTCCCCCCACAGTAAGAATTACTCCCAGGGAACATAATTAACCCCTCCCTGCCCCCTAGTGGTTAACCCCTTCACTGCCAGTGTCATTTGTACAGGAATCAATGCATTTAAATAGCACTGATTGCTGTATAAATGACAACGGTGCCAAAAATGTGTCAAAAATGTCCGATGTGTCCGCCATAATGTAGCAGTCACAATAAAAATCGCAGATTGCCGCCATTACTAGTAAAAAAAAAAAATATTAATAAAAATGCTATAAAACTATCCCCTATTTTGTAAACGCTATAACTTTTGCGCAAACTAATTAATAATCGCTTATTGCGATTTTTTTTTTTTACCGAAAATATGTAGAAGAATACGTATCGGCCTAAACTGCGAAAAAATATGTTTTTTTATATATTTTTTGGGGATATTTAGTATAGCAAAAAGTAAAAAATATTGTTTTTTTTTTTTTTAAATTTGTCGCTCTTCTTTTGTTTATTGCGCAAAAAATAAAAAACGCAGAGGTGATCAAATACCACCAAACGAAAGCTCTATTTGTGGGGAAAAAATGATAACAATTTCATTTGGGTACAGTGTTGTATGACTACGCAATTGTCATTCAAAGTGCGACAGCGCTGAAAGCTGAAAAATGGCTTGGTCAGGAAGGGGGTGAAAATGCACTGTAGTGAGCTGGATAAGGGCTGTAAAAAAAACAAAAACGCCCAAACTCCCAAAAACTTCAGTTTATCAGCTTCAGTGTGCATGAGGCCTAAGATGTGTTCCATTGTTTCCCCGTCTCAGTAAAGATGGATATTCAGTTGCAGGAGCCACCGGTTGCTTATATTTAGACTCCGGCCAGACTTCAGGCCATATAGCAGTATGCCATAGACATACAGAAAATTAGCTTTTTTATAGGTTTTCTAAACCTGGAGTGTACAGAAGGCCATCAAAGCTGTCATAGGTGTAAAAAAAAGATTAAAGATTATTTTTATAATTTTTAATCACAAAATAGCTTTTGCAGCGTTTATGTACAGTAATGATATTTAAAGTAATTCTTCCTTTATTTTTAGAACCCTCACACATCCTATTTTTGATGTTGACCTTGGAGATATGAGTATTATTTAGAAATACAAAGTAAACACTTAGTAAATCATCACGCATTTGGACTATTGACAAAGGTTTCTACTATTTAAAGCTGATTTAACATAATTGCTAGCTATCTGTTGAAAAGCGATTTTGATTAATGAGTTCTAAGCTTCTGCTTTCTAAAGGTGCCAGTTTTATAGAGATTGCAGGAATAATCTCGCATTAATTACACTTCAAGACCACCAGGTTAGTGAGGCTGGGGCATGTAGATAAGAACCTCACACAGAGCACTTATGGATCTTCTGCACTTGCTTACATCTTTAAGTTGGTATGATGCTCACAAACTCTTTGCAGGTAGACATTAAATCATTTTAAAGCAGTTTTGAACCTTACTCTGAACTTCAGTTACATCCTTGCCCTATAACCTACTCTGTTGAGCTAAATTGTTTAGATAAAGATAAAGATTACTTAGATCAGTTTTTACTTGTTAAAGCTAAACTCTGTGAATGTTCCCCCACACTGGCTCTGGTGCTTAGCTGCCCTCCCAGGGCTAATCCTCTGCGTCATCATGTCCAATGTAAGACTATTTACCAGGGGTAAGGTAGGTATTTCTGCTTATCTGTGCACCCCTACACATAATAAGCACCCCTTACTGTGTGTGTGTGTGTGTGTGTGTGTGTGTGTGTGTGTGTGTGTGTGTGTGGTTTGGGGGCACTGCAAGGATTGTTTTTGTCACAGCCCTGGCGTTAAGCTTTAAAAGTGACTCTGTCTGCATTCCGCTGCCATCACCAAATTATGACAACAACAGAGGGTCCTCTATAGACTATGGAAGTTAGATTCTTAAATATAGCCAGCCAGTCACCCTGCTAGAAAACAAACCCCACCTGGACAGGGGCCACATGTTCTTATTGGAAGTTTGCAGCTCAAAGACAATATGGCAAAAAGTAGATACCGTATATACTCGAGTATAAGCCGAGTTTTTCAGCACATTTTTTGTGTGCTGAAAGTTCCCCCCTTCGGCTTATACTTGAGTCAAGCACTTTCCTGCAGCAGAGAATGACATTTTCCGAACCAATTTTGGGGCCCCGTATCTCCTATGCTAGGAACCCAAAATTTGGTGTGCAAACCCAGTGGATCTAGCACTACAACATATCCAAAGATGGGGTTCCTAACACCATGACACGGAGCCCCAAAGTCGGTTCGGAAAATGTCATTCTCTGCTTCAGAAAAGTGCTTGACATTTTCCGAACTGACTTTGGGGCCCTGTATCTCAGGGCCACTTGGTGCTAGGAACCCCATATTTGGGTATGTTGTAGTACTAGATCCACTGGGTTTGCACACCAATTTGGGGTTCCTAGCACCAAGTGGCCCCGGGATACAGGGCCCCAAATTCGGTCAACTGTGTCCATCTGCAGCAATGTCATTTCGGGCTTCAGCTAGGGGGCATCTAGGAACCCTTAACTACCGAGTTTGAAGTTCAAGGGAAATATGGCTGCAAATGGGCACAGTGAGGCATGCAAATGGGCACAGTGAGGCAAATGGGCATTTCCACTTACAGTAGCTGTGCATTTCTCACCCTAGGCTTATACTTGAGTCAATAAGATTCCCATTTTTTTGTGGTAAAATTAGGTGCCTCGGCTTATATTCGGGTCGGCTTATACTCGAGTATATATGGTATACCCAAATGAAATGGGCAGCAATGTGCACATCATCTGGAGTTCCTAGTTGTTGCTCATTTCAAATCTGACTTCAGGTTGGATGTTTACTACTAGGATACTAAAGACATCTAAAATATGTTTTTTTTTTTTCAGCAGGTAAATTGATACCTACCTTGCTTCCAAAGGATGAGCAACTATTAATGAGCCCAGTACCTGAAACTCGACCAAGCATTATCAACTGGCAGCACAGTAATGCAGGAGCAGAAAAGGGAACCCCCCCCCCCCCCTTTTTTTTTTTTTCAATTTTGGATTTTTTTTTTTTTTTAATTAACCTATTTCTCTGGAGTGGCTTTAGAATTTATAAGCCTTACCTTTAAGTGTTTACAGAACAACAAAGCAAAAAAAAAAAAAAAAATTAAAAGAGAAGTATGGGAATTTAAAAAAAACTAAACATTTATACTCGCCTAGGTGAATGCAGCATTGGTCTGATGTTGCATCTGTCCCCCGCTTCCTCTAAGACCGAGAACTGAGCGCCCAAAGACTGCTGATTGCTTAGTTCACAGTCTTCAGTGAGCACTGTCACTCCAGCGCTCTCTGGAGTGCCGGGCTGTGCAGAGGGAGTTACTGGCTGGCTCAGAGCCTGAGCCAGCAGCCGGTCCAGACATCTGGGTGGATCCCTAAATTAAAGTTAGGATCGCTCCAAAGCTTTAGCCCACTGCTTTCTGAATACTGGTCAATGGAGTGACCCACAGTACAAGTAGAGCCAAAAGAGCTTTGGCCCTACTTCTCCTTTAAGTCCATTTACTTGATCTACTTGGCTATAAAATGGATGCTGAACTACAGTATATCTTATGTTCTCCTTTTTATATGGTCATGATTGCCTGCAGCTCAAGAATCATTCTAGCCTAGATGTGGTGTAGAATTATTGGCAATGCAAATGTTAACTGATTGTGAGGTCCCAATTTTCATTAGAGACACATCAGAATGTGTCATTTTCTGACTACATTGCTTCCATAGGTGAGAACAGCTTATACTCATTGGCTGTTACATTCCCTGATTGCACATTTGTGTGTGTGCGTTTATCAGTATGGATTAAAGCAAACGGTGTATTACAGCTACAATATGCAATCAGCTTTGAATATTAAGGACTGAAAGTAAGTATGTGATTTTAAATGTGTTGGTTGGTGTGTGTCGGCCCTCACTTATTATTGGTACATGTAATGGAACAAATTGTAATGTGTATAGCCAGTTTACATGCTTTTACCTAAATCAACCTCATGATGCCGTCCGCCCATCTAATGATAACAAAGAATTCTATTAGATTTTTAGATAGATTGTTTCTTAGTGAAAACAATTGTTTATTGATCAAACTGCTCATGTAGTGCAGTTGATGTGTAAAAGATGTGATTCTTTCATCAAACTAATCGTATGAAATGGTAAAATCATTAAATAAGTGTCTAGCAAAATAACCACACGTGTTTTAGTTTGATAATTTAAGTCAGTCTTATAGGTAAGAAAATAAAGAGATGTGCACAATTTTTGAACACTTCCATTATTATTTATTTACCGTATTTTTTTAAAGTTTGGGTTAGAAAGGTAGATTCGAAAATTTGTTGCATGTGTACAAGATGCATCAAACTTTTTTTTTTTTTTTTTTTTTTGCAGAAACTTCGGGTTGGTTCACACTAAGGCAGCACGACTTGCAGCGCGACTGCCTCAGGCGACCTACATCCGACTTCAGCGGCGGCTTGCAAAATGACTTCTGTGTAGAAGTCAATGCAAGTCGCCTGAAGTCGCCCCAAAAGTAGTACAGGAATCTTTTTCTAAGTCGGAGCGACTTGTGTTGCTCCTATTAGAACGGTTCCATTGTACAGAATGGAGCGCGACTTGTCAGGCGGCTAAGTCACCTGACAAGTTGCCCCAGTGTGAACCCAGTCTAAGTCAAATTAACAAAAATTATTGTAGTATCAATTATAATGTAGATCAGGGGTCTCCAAACTTTCTAAAGAAAGGACCAGTTTGCAGTCCTTCAGGCTTTAGGGGGGGGCGGACTGCACCCAGGGGGAGTAAACAATGCCCGATCTTTAGTATTAGTGGGAGAAATAGTTGGTGTCAGTGGGAGGAATAGTGCCCCATTGTTGGTGTCAGTGGCAGGAATTATGCCTCAAGGGCTAGATCAAGACGAGCAAAGGGCTGCAGTTTGGAGACCACTGATGTAGATCATAATAGGATTGAACACATTCACACATGCATGACATACATGTGTGGCACCATTCAAAGAAAATATTGACACGCAACTAAAGATCCAGATTTGATTGAAAACATTTTTTGGAATGGACATGGAGAAATCTGCTTTTGTTTTTGTTTCATCTATGTTATTGTAACGAATTGGTGGAGGCACTTTCTTTTCTTTCCTGCTAAAATTCCCAGGCAAATTTTAGGTATTCAGCATCTTTATTTTATGCATTTTCTTCCCCATTATTATATTAGCTTTTTACCTAAGTCACCGCATAAAATGCATAGAGCTCAAAGGGCAGGTATTCACTTATAAATGTGACTCCCTTTTTTTAATACACTTACAATGCCCTGTAAATCTTTTTCCCTCACAATCTTCAATTCAATTATTTTAAGTGCCACATCCATTGTAAGCGTTATATAAATAAGGATATAAATGCATTAGGTAATTGATACCTTTGCAGTATTGTGTGGTTACCAGAAAATCATCTTTGAAAAGTGTGTTCTTCCTGCATCATAATAGAGTGTGTGTTTATTACCTTGGCACTGTTCGACCGGAAGAAAGAACTTGTATAAATTGACCACCATAAACCAATATCTGTGTGGCAAACTGTTGGTTGGTTGCCCCTGCTAAGTGCTATAGACTGGCAGTGGACAAATAAGCATGTTCTGGGGTCTCTGATGGTGGCTGTTAATCTTCATAAGACATGTATACTGTATTTAAATTTTGCAAAGCAATAATAAAGCTATGATGGGGGTATAAAATGATTTTAGGAAACTATATAAAAGTTTTAGAACGATTACCTATTAATATATATGTCTTTAGGCTGGGTTCACACTGGTGCGATGTTAGATGTTATGTTTGTGTACATGAAGCCTAATAAATTCAGTGATTTCTTCAGGATTTGCATCACCAAAAAAAGCAAAATAGCGGAGGTCTTAGATCAATACTACATGGCAATACCCACAGTTTTCCAGATTTTTTAATGAAAGGGGAAACCATTTTATGCCAAAAAAGCATTTCTATAATTTTTTTTTTTTTTTTTTTTTAAATCAGATACTTTTATTATTGAGAACATTTTTTTTTTTTGACAAAACGTGAACTTTATTTATATTAAGTGCATACATGTCAGCTTACAATACCAGGTAGATAGTGCAAATGATCAACATACAGGTTTTCTAGATAGCACAGTAACTCGCAATCTACTAGTCAATAGGTACATAGTTAAACAGTCTACTCTGTCCCTCAGCCTCAATCCAGCGGAAGGGGAACATGCAAAGGACTATACGTCATTCCAGGTGGATTGAGGGGGTCTATTGTGAGAGGGGATGTTGTGGAGAGACAATAGAACATAGGATGGGACGAGGGTATCCCAGAGGGGAGAGGGGGGAAGGTACCCCACAAGGGGGGGGGGGGGGAGAAGCGGAGGAGAGGAAAGAAGGGGAAGGAGGGGGGGGAGGGACAGAGACGGGGGGGGGGGACAGAGCAAAGTGCACATAGCCTCATTTCAATCTTCCAGATCCCGGCCACCGGATCATAGGTCCTCCTCCGGTTCTGGAGGGGACAGATCCAGGGGCAGGGATCCCCAAGAGTCTATCCAGGATGACCAGATTTTATCAAATTTTTGCGGACAGTTCCTATTGACATAAGTTATTTTGTACAGTGGCAATACCGTGTTCATGGTGTTTCTCCAAGTGGTGGTGGTGGGTGGGAGCTCGGCCCTCCAGCGCAGCAGAATCTCCCTACGGGCATAGTATGTGGCGAAGGAAATAAATAGTTTCTTATACTTCCCAACCGAGGGGTCGCCCAACACATTTAAAAGTAGAACCTCTGGCCTCAAGGGGAGTGAGTTCCGCCGCCTGGTTGATGTCAGCCAGGACTTGTTCCCAATACTCCTGCAGCACTGGGCAGGACCAGGTCATGTGCAGGAAGGAGGCATCCTCCCCCCCACACCTCGTGCAGTTTGGGGACCTGTCTCTGTAAATAGTCGCTAGTCTCTGGGGTGTATAACAGGCTCGATGCAAGAACTTCAGCTGCACGAACCTGTCCCTTGCTGAGATTAAGGTGGAGACATAGTCCGAGACGCAAGACTCCCAGTCGTCTTCCTCCAGGGAAGGTATGTCCGCCTTCCATTTGCTATATACCCCAGGTAATGGGCCGGCCCGGGATGCTGTCATGTGGAAATAGATAGTAGACAAGGGGGCTGCTAGGGCTCTGGAGATAAGCAGTCTCTCAACTGGGTCTGACTCAAGGATGGCACCCCCGGGAAACTGGTGCTGAAAGGCATGTCTCACTTGGAAGAACCGGAAAAGCATCGAGTTGGGTAATTGATATTTAGCCTTCAATTCAGGGAATGTACATAGCCTGCCCCTCACCATCAGATGTTGTAGTGTTGTGATCCCTCTAGTGGCCCAAATTTGCGGGTCTGGGATACTGCGAAACTGAGCAAGATTGGGGTTACCCCAAAGTGGCATATGGGGTGATGTCGTGCCCGAGGTCCTATACACTCCTCTAGCTCTATTCCAGACCGTAATGGTCGTACGCATTGGGGTGGTTAAAGTGGGATATGCCCTGACTCCCCTGAACACCAGGTTCCCAAGAGCCGCGTACGACCCTAGGATCGCAGCCTCAAGAGTTACCGCTGGATTGTTTTTGGGCTGCGAAAACCACCATCTGGCGGTCACCAATATGGCCGCCCAATAATAGTATTGAAAATTGGGGAGAGCTAACCCGCCCTGGCCCACTGAGAGCTGCAGGGTAGACAGTGCCAGTCTAGGTACCTTGCCCAGCCATACAAAGGAGGAGATAATAGATTTTATTCTAGCAAAATATGTCATTGGGATCACTATAGGGCTGTTCCTAAAAAGATAGAGGAACCTTGGCAGGAACACCATCTTAATGAGATTAACCCTGCCTACCGGAGTCAGGGGTAATGTTTTCCAATCAGCGCACTTCTTTGAGAAGCTAGTAAGCAGGGGGCTCAAGTTGAGTTCCATATACTTGCCTACCGGCCCGCCCATCTGTATCCCAAGGTACTTGAATTTGTCCACCCACACTAGTGGGCATTGTAAGGGGGGTCTAGGTCTATTGGGACTGAGTGGGTATATCAGAGATTTGTCCCAGTTGACCCTGACGCCGGAGTATTTCCCAAACTCGTCAACTAGCCGCAGGGCTGCTGGGAGTGAGGAGGAGACATCACTCAGATACAGGATGGTGTCGTCTGCATATAAGGATATCTTCTCCTCCAACACCCCCACCTGTATGCCCTTCACCGTGCGTGCAGCACGTATTTTAGAAGCCAGGGGCTCCACTGCCAATGCAAAAAGCCCCGGCGAGAGCGGACACCCTTGACGAGTGCCCCTCGCCAGGGGGAAGGCCTGTGAGAGGGAGTTGTTGGTCCTAATACGAGCGTTAGGGGAGGCATACATCATGCGCAGCCATTCAATGAATATCGGCCCAAAACCGAGTTTCCGGAGGACAGCCCAGAGGTATCCCCATTCAACCGAGTCAAATGCTTTCTCGGCATCCAGGGACACCACCACCCCCAGGCTGTCCCCCGGGGCCCCATCCATGTGTGTCAGCAGCCTGCGGATATTGATGTCAGTCCCCCTACCCGGCATGAACCCAGACTGATCCGGATGTACAAGGGCCGTGATCACTGTGTTCAACCGACCCGCTAGTACCTTAGCTAGCACTTTTAAGTCCACATTCAGGAGTGATATGGGTCTGTACGATGAACACAGGTCAGGGTTCTTGCCGGGTTTGGGGAGTACCACAACAACCGCCTCGGACATCGAGGTGGGCAATCTTCCCTGCTCCAGAGCCTTGACCAAAACCTCTCTAAAGATGGGAAGGGTATCTCCCGCATATTGCTTAAAGAATTCCGCCGGGAACCCGTCGGGGCCCGGTGTCTTCCCATTTTGCAAGGACTTAACCGCTGCCTGGATTTCTTCTAGTGACAGGGGTCTATCTAGTTTATCCCTAACCGTGTCTGTAAGGCACGGCAGGTCAACCTGGTCCAGATATGCCTGTAGTTCTTGATCGGTATATTGGGCCTTGGAGCTATATAGGTCTTGATAGTAGGAAGCGAATCGGGCGTTAATTTGGGAGGGATCTGTCAAGATTTCTCCATCCGGGGATAGTATCCTTGCAATGGAGGCCGGGGAGGTGTGCTCCCGAGACAGCCATGCAAGTAGCCTGCCACCTCGTTCGCCCTGCTCAAAGATCCGCTGGCTCTGATGGAGCAGGCGCACCTTAGTCGCAGAGGCCCGAAGAAGGTTGACATCTCTTAGGGCTGCACTGTACTGTTGGTATACCTGGGGTGAGCGGGCACTGACGTAGTCCGACTCCAAGCGGTTTACCCTGGACTCGGCTCTATGCAGTTCCTTGCTTGTTTCCTTGCGGATCTGTCCTATACAAGTTTGGAAGTGGCCTCGCATGCATACTTTAAAGGCGTCCCAGGAGTCCGGGAGGGGGACACTCCCATCTCTCGTATTCCAGAATTCACCTATTTTAGCTTTTCCCGGGAGGTCAACCCTCGAGTCAGAGAGCCAGAATCTGGAGAGGCGCCACAGACTCTCTGAGGGGGCACAGGATAATTCGATCGTTAACGCCACCGGGGCATGGTCCGAGACACCTCTGGGTAGGATAGTCACTTCCTTCACTCTCGAAAGGATAGGCCCTCCAGAGTAGACCAGGTCAATTCTAGAAAAGGTTTTGTACGTCGCTGAATGGCACGTGTAGGCCCGCAACGTGGGGTGTCTCCACCTCCAGACATCAGTAAAGTCAAATGTCTCAGACCATGCCCTCAGTTCCGAAGATGTGGTCAGCGTCTGGGTCATTCTGTCCAACTGGGGGTCCGGCACCATATTAAAGTCGCCCATCAGGAGAACATTATCCGTGGCATACTGCGCTATTTTTGTCACTATATTGTACAATAGGGACGTCGAGGCCGGAGGGGGAATATATAGCCCCACCAGTACTATTGTCAGAGTCAGGATACTAGCATGAATGATAACATATCGCCCCCCTGCATCCACCTCAAGTGCCAGCAATTTGAAGGGTAGTGATTTGCGCACTAGGATACTAACACCCCGCGCCAGGTTGGAGTACGTAGAGTGGTAAGCATATCCCACCCAGGGCCTGCGCAGGCTCATGGTTCTACCCCCAATCAAATGTGTCTCCTGAAAAATACAAATATGGGGAGAGTGCTTTTTCAGGAACTGGAACACCAGCGATCGCTTAATCTTAGAATTCAGACCCCTGGTGTTCCAGGAGACTATTTTACAATTAGACATTGCGTATTTTCATACCACTCCGCAGGGCTGGGGACCTTCGCCAGAAATTCAGGAGCTCCCACCACACCACCATCCGTTACCACCTGTACTGTATTTCCTGTATGAGATATCAAATAGTTAAGGCATTCGGTAAACTGACTCATGTAAATCATAAATAGTGAAAACATAACATAAATTCCCATCCCCCCCCCTCCCATCCCCACCCCGCCACCCCCCGCCCAATCCAGAGGGGGCCTCTCTCCCAAAACCTTAAGGGGCAACAGGCCCCTGTGGGGGTACAATGTGCAAGAGGGCACTAGAGCCCGGTCCTCTGGAGTACAGTACATGGACCGGGTATTGGAGTCCGGCATTAAGGCATCTTAGTGTTCACCCGGCATAAGCCGGGGGTAGTAAACTTGGTTGCAAACAAACTGTATGGTCCGAAGACAACTTGCCAACAAAAGGATCTTCATAAGATGGGCCTCCGTCGCTCTGGGTCAACAGATCTAGAGAGGCAAACCAGTTCTGCTTAGAAGACACAGACCTTCCAGGCAGCTGCGTAGGCCAGGACCCGGGTGAGGGGGGGGGGAGTTGAGGCAGTCAACATAGACATCTACACAGTGGTGAGGGTTGGGGTCTCCTCCTCCCAGTATCTATCAGCGTGTCCCCCATCCCTTACTTAAACTACAGGGGAACGGTCCCACCGCCTACCCACCCCGAAACACCAGTGGCAAAAGGGGATTGGGACCTCCCAACCCGGGTCCAGCTCGCTGCTTGTAAACAGGGGGGATGAACAGTCTTCCAGACAAAGGGGTAAAAGAAGGGGGGGGATTGTTGGGTCCAGAAGTGGGGGTTACCCCCCGCAGTGTTTACATCTCAGGCATCCAGTACATGGCATCTCTTCCAATATAGGCATCATAGAACCGGTCATTTCAGGGCACAATCAGTTCCTGCGTAGTGTTTCAATCCAGGATGAGGCCTCCGCTGGTGATGTAAAAAATCTCACAGCCTCACCATCCTCCACCCGTAGCCTAGCAGGGAACAGCATGCTATACTTGAGACCTTTGGCCCTCAGCTTAGCCCGTACAGCATCAAATGATTTCCTCTGCCTCTGTGTCTCCATAGTGTAATCAGGAAAAATCATCAGTCTTGCATTTTCAAATTTCAGCTCTTGGAGCGCTCTGGCCTCCCGTAGCACCAAGTCCCTGTCCCTGTAATGCAGTAGTTTGAATATGAAGGTGCGGGGGGGGGGCCCGGCGGGCCACGTGTAGCTGGCATGCGGTGGGCCCTTTCTACAGTGAAGAAGGTGGAAAAGTGGGCCCTTGGGAACAGCTCCTTCAATAGGTTTTCAACAAATGTTATGGGGTCTTTACCTTCTGAGCCCTCCGGGAGGCCTACGATCCGCAGGTTGTTACGGCGGTTCCTGTTTTCGGCGTCCTCGGCACGGCTCTCCAGGGCTTTGACTCTGGCCTGTAGAGTATGTAGGTCCCCTGTGTGCTCCCTTGTAGTGTCCTCCACCGCAGCCACCCGTTGCTCCACCTCCGCCACCCGGCCCCTGAAGGAGTCGAGGTCTTTGCGGATAAAGTCCACGTTCGTCTGGAGGTGATCAATTTTGTCCATTAGTGCTGATTGGCCCGTGGCTATGGTTTGCATAGCCATAGCCAGGTCTGCCGCCGTCGCAGGAGGCGACTCCGCGGCCTCCGTCTGAGACGCCATGTGGGCCGGAGTGGCGGCCCTGCCTCGTGCTTTGGCCTGGTTTTTCGCGGGGGTAGTAGAGGCTGACCGACGATATCTGCCTCCGGGCATGACCCGGTGTCCGCGCTGTGCTTGTGGCTCGTTGTAGCCGCTCAGGATGGCCCCGGTGCGCCGGATTGAGAAGGATTAGATTGCCGGACTCCAGGAGCTCAGTTACTGAGCGTCCTCTCTCGTCGCCATCTTGGACACGCCCCCCATTGAGAACATTTTTACAACAAGACTAATACATACAAAACATGTCCACTGAACATAAAAACGTTAATCCCAGGTAGACCATGCACTTCAAAATTATACACTCATTGTTGCATAAAGTGGAGTTCCACACAAAAATTGAACTTCTGCTTTAAGTGACCCCCCTGACATGCCACATTTGTCGTGTCATTTTTTTTGGGGGGGGGGGGGGGTGCTACCCTCCGCTTTAAGACCTTTCAACATAGCAATAGGTTTAATAATTACATTTTTCAGAAGTAAATTAACAGTAATATAGCAGAGGACCCTGTGTTAGATTTTAACAATCACACCTTAACGGCGTATATGTGCTACTTTCCCATTCCAGGGAACTATCCTACTAACGTCCAATAGACTTCTTAGTAGGCGCAACATATTTACGTGGACAAAATAGTCTAGCCATCTAAACCAAATTTTTTCTGCATTTTTTTGGAGGATTTCCTATGTTTGTATGTCAATTCCTCTCTTCTTAAATTAAGATTAATTGCATCAGACTATTGAGCGATTGTTGGTGGGAAATTTGATATACATTTTTGCAGTATGAGACCGCAACCACATCACATGCATTTCAGGTGGAAGAATATTTTTCCAATATAATCTCTAACAAAGCTATTTTTGGATCAGAATGCATAGAGCATAGTGTATTTAAGGTGTCAAATATTTGAATTTGAATGCCTAGATACTTAAATGTAGAGACTACTGCTATTTCGGACACCAAACTTGGTTGGTATTTACAAGTGGGTCTATCGGTAAGGCCCCTTTCACACTGGGGCATTTTTTCAGGCGGTACAGCGCTAAAAATAGCGCCTGTACACCGCCTGAAAAAACCGGCCCCATTCACTCCAGTGTGAAAGCCGGCGGGCTTTCACACTGGAGCGGTGCGCTAGCAGGACAGTAAAAAAAGTCCTGCTAGCAGCATCTTTGGAGCGGTATAGGAGCAGTGTATTCACCGCTCCTATACCGCTCCTACCCATTGATTTGAATGGGACACCGCGGCAATACAAAGCGCTTTGCGGGGGAATTTAACCCTTTTTCGGCCGCTCGCGGGGCGGTTTTACCAAATACCGTGGCTAAAACTACGGTAAAGCAGCGCTAAATATAGCGCTGCTTTACCGTCGCCGCGGCTCCCGCCCCAGTGTGAAAGGGGCCTAAAAGAACTGACTTGTCCCAATTTATTGTAAACCTTGAAAAGGAACCATATGTACTAATTAGAGATATCACTGCTACTAGGGAGTATGAAGTATCTCCCAAGAATAGAAGCTGGTCATCAGAATATAAGGCAATCTTGTCCTCTCCTAAAGATCTGCGGAACCCAATAATGTTCAGCGACTGACAAATAGCAGCTGCTAAGGGTTCAAGAGCCAAATCAAAAAAGGAGGGTGGATGTCGAACATCCCTGTCTTGTTCCTCGTAATGAAAAGGGTGCCAAAATATGTCCGTTCACCTGAACCTGTGCCACCGGAAGCTGTATCCAGTGTATAAACTGGAACCCAAATCCAAATTTCTGTAGACAATGCCATAAGATATTCCACTTTATACTATCAAGTGACAATATAGCTCTGTTTCCTAAATTATCAGATGGAACCTGCAAGTTAATTAATAGTCATCTAATATTTATGCAGTAGATCTGTTTGGTAAAAAATATATATTTTATTTATAATTTATTTAATCTAATTTAGGGTCCATTTTGATGAGCTTTGGACATAAAGCTGGTCATACATTATACAGTTGTCTCGCACAATTTCAATACAATCTCTTTTATATTTACCTTCAGCTAGGTAGTGCAAGGGGCTACCTGATTGGATACAAATTGAAGTGTTGATTAGGTTTGACCTCATATTATATGGTTTTTGGTAAATCTAAAGGAAAATTGTATATTGTATGACCAGCCTAAATGCAGTGTGCTTTTGACATGAGTTTGAGATGCCTCTGAGATCATTTAGAATTAATAGCAGGTGCATTTGACCTGCAGCTGACCTGCTTCAAGCTGCTTTTTTGTTCTCATGGTCTTAGAGACATTCTAGCACAAGTAAAAGCCCATCACTTGCTTTTACACTGATGTGTGTGGAAGTTTTGGTGTTATAATTTGTTCTGTTTCCACTCAACTTCTGAAGACCTTTTAGAATTTGTTTTAACTAAACAGTTGTTGTCTTAGCCTAGCATATCTAATTTTGCATAAGACATGTTGTGAATCAGATCTGGAGTGCTACAAACTACTTTTATAATTGCAGAGGAAATTTACCAAGTAAGGATTTTCTACTGAACAAATTAAGTCTTTGCCTTGAAGAGTTGAGCTAGAGCAGAAATAAATTGTTTAAGATGGAGACACCAAAAGTATTTTGACTCTGGGGCATCATAATTAAATTGTAGTAATTGAAATGACTCCATGCCCTTTGAGGATAATAGATTATGTATATGGCTGAGATTTTTCTGGCAACATCAATCTTATAGAACCTTTCCAACTGCTAGAGGCAACATAGATTTACTAACTATAGATTGCATGTATCGGATCCTTTGGATAGAAATATGATGTATCCCAAATATGCAAAACCTATTTAATCTGCCTGGCTGCCAATGCCAGCCTTTTATTTGCAAGAAGCCAGAGTTCAACCATTTTTTAGATGGGTATTACAATATTTCTTCAGCATATTTCTGACAGACTTGTAAAAACTGTGAGTCTTGTCATGGTTTATGATCAAATTCTAAAAGTACATTTGGAAATATACATTTTTTTTTTTTAAGTCTGAACGAACATACTTCAAATGTTGATGAGCAGAATAGTGCATGTATTCCTTCAAGATGAAGGAAAAAGGATAAAGTATGAATTATTATACTCAGTTTTATTCATCCTGCTACCCTTTGACCACAAACGTAAATACTAGATCGTGTTCTTTTCCTGCACTTTTTGAGAAATACGCCTATTCATGCCTTCCCAAAGTGATAATAGACCATGGCAGACATCTCGGGTTTATTGGGTAATAATTTGTATTGTTTTCCTCATCAGACTGGAGCCAGAATTTTACTTAAAAGTGAAAATGTTCATTAGCGCTGCAACTAACGATTCCATAATCGATTAGTTAGCCGATTGTTGTTTCGAATAATCAATTAATCGGTTAATAACCCAAAAAAGAAAGTGTTGTGTATAATTTAGTTAATATGTAAAGTTTAAAAAAAAAAGGAAATTTATTCTTAAATATCTACATGCAGTGGTAAATATAAATAACCAACTATATGGTTAGGGAGCAAAATCTTTAATCCACTCTGATAATAACAGACAGAAGAGATATACTTTTTTTGGCCAATTAGTTGTTGGGCAGATTAAAAAACACAAATTGCTGCAAAATGCATTACATGCTTTTCTGCAGCTTCTCCATTGTAGTATATTGAACCAAAAAAACACTGTTTTGCGTATAAAAAAAACATGTCCCTTAGTAAACCATGTAAATGAACTGTAGTGCGTTTCTGCAAAAAGCATCAAAAAAACAGGTGTTATCCAGGCCTGAGACGTTTAGTAACATAATGGGGGTAAAAAAAAAAAAAAACTAAAATTAGCCCTTTATAGTACAACAAAAAAAAAAAAGCAGATAATCACTACTGTAGGGGGTTAATTTTTTTTACTGTAGAACTGTGAAAGTAATATTTACAGTAGCGATTATTTGCTCTTTTTGTACTTTAAAGGGCTCATTTTAGTTTTTTTAAACCCCATTATGTTACTGGCCGATTAATCGATTATGAAAATAGTAATCGATTAATTTCATAATCGATTTCGTTGTCGATTAATCGATTAGTTGTTTCAGCCCTACTGTTCATAATGGGTTGATGAATGGCACAAGCTGCTGTTGCTTACTTTTGCATTCCCTGGAAGCCCCTAAACCTGAGTACAGCGAAAATATAAATTTAGCCCAAGTTAAAGTTCAGACATGCCCTCTGTAATCTAGAGTATGCACCTTTCCAGAAGATTTTGAAGTGACTGCATTGCATTATGGAATGCAGTGTGTGCTTGAGCACCAACTTTGAACAAAGTTGTATGTCTATACCATATACCGTATATACTCGAGTATAAGCCGACCCGAATATAAGCCGAGGCACCTAATTTTACCACAAAAAAATGGGAAAACGTATTGACTCTAGTATAAGCCTAGGGTGAGAAATGTGCAGCTACTGTAAGTGTAAAAGTGGGTCAACAATGCCCACTTGCAGCCTTACTGTGCCCATTTGCAGCCATAGGCAAACCTTCAAACTTGGTAGTTAAGGGTTTTTAGATGCCCCCTAGCTCCAGCCAAAGTTTGGGGTCTCTGGACCCAAAGGGTCCTGAAATGACATGGCTGCAGGTGGACACAGTTGACCGACTTTGTGGCCCTGTATCTTGGGGCCACTTGGCGCTAGGAACCCCAACCCCAGGAAATGTCAAGCACTTTTCTGCAGCAGAGATATTTTCCGACCCGACTTTGGGGCCCCGTATCCCAGGGACACAAATTTGGGGTTCCTAGCACCAAGTGGCCCGAGATACGAGCCCCAAAGTCGGGTCGGAACCCCGAATTGGATATGTTGTATTGCTAGTTCCACTGGCTTTCACACAATAACTTTAAATAATGCATTGGTATGTACTTGCACCATGCAAACCTTTCTGGCGCCCCCTTGCTGTATGTACTAACTGATCTACAGATAGGGTAATAAGAATGCATGCTTTTGCAGCATGAGCCTATTTGTGTGATGATCACTGGTAAAGAAAATATCATTAGCGGTGTCAAATCATGCATTAACATTCTGATGACCATGTAACAAACGGTTTTCCTCAGCCACTTTAGTTTCTTGTATCTGATTACAAGATATGTGACGTTTTTAAAACCTTCGTGAATATGCTGAATTCTGCATACTATTGTTGTTTTCAAGGACAATTTTTTTTAAAGTACATACGCTTTATGTAATTTCTCTACAAGTCTGTCCCAGATATGGCTTTGTATCAAACAGTCTAGGCTTTTAGCCAGTATTTAATATGCCTGCATTAAAAGCATGGTTACGAAGCTTTATATTTGTACCTGTTTTAATAGCAGTCAATGTTTTTTTTTCCTTAAAGCAGACCTGCCATCCAGTATGGGAAACAAAATGGATTATTCAAGATCTTGAGTCACTTTTTTTTTCATATCCAATATTACTAATAAAAAAAAAAAAAAATACAGTTTTTTAATGGACTTCAGGAAAAGCTACATTGCTGTTTGACTGGTTAACATTTAGCGTGAGCCTGAAAACTGAAGTCCACTCTTGCAACGAGGCTTCACACTGCAGGAAAACATCATATCATATATGACTAAACACCATGGGAGGAATTAACAAAGAGGGATGCAACCTTACGTTAATTGGGAATGATAATTTTTCTGTTCTCCCGTGTCTTCAGTCTCCAATCTCTCTACAGTCACCCCTTCTCCCTGTTTTATGAAGGGGGGATTATGACCAGATCGCACCTGGCAGGGACCTCCTGCAATTTTCTATGTGGAATCGGCTGTTTTCCCTCTGGGCAGACCTGCACCAGTTTTTGTTTCATTCTGAATTAGAAATTGGTGAAGCTAGACCTGAAATTGGTTCATCTGTTTAGCTAACCACTGCCCTTCCGGCCATTGTACATAAACAGCCAGAGGGTAAGTCCTCATGCATCACCTATTTGTGAGCACTCTCTAGAGCACTCAGCACCAGGATCTGTGACCCACTGTGTCCACTGGACACAGCCGATTACCAGATCAGCAGCTTGCGGGTGCAATGCCTGGATCCTGCAGACTCTCAGTAAGCTGTCTACCTGTACCTCCAATATGGCAGGCAGTTACTGAATTGCAGGAAGATCACCAGTGCCCTTGCAGTTCATTTAGAACTTCAGGCCGTCAGCTGCAATGGCTAATGGTACCTGTAGCCTAATTCATTCACAGGAAACTGTGGATGAATGATGTGGGCGAAGTCCTGCAGAGCCGTGCTCTTTTCAAAATGAGACAGTGGGTGCAGGGAGAAGATCCCCAGCTTGCTGTCACAAAGCAGGGAGTGCTGGCGGCAGCAGGTTACTTCATAGGAGCACAGTACATATTACGCCCTAAATATGGGTGTAACATGCTCCTAAAGGTAAACTTAGGAGGGGGGTATTTGGAGCGTGAGGAACACTTCTGTTAGGGCAAGGGTACACCTAAGGGGAAAAAAATTACACAGGTCACCTAATGATTATGGGAACAGTTAACCAGGGGGAGTAATGAAAAAAGTCCTTATTAAATACTCTAGTCCATTGATCCTGGGGTGTACCCAGAGAGAGGGTGTCTCCACGGCAATAACTTAGTAGGCAGCCCGCTTAAAGAGCAGAAGATGACTCTGTGTATAAATGGAGAGGAACAGAGCAGCGTAGCAGTGATCAAATGAGCTTTACTAAAAAGTAACACACTGACTTAAATGAAAATAATTAAGGCACATGAGTAATATCAGTTGTGCTGGATGTATTTCTGATTTGTGAGTGTTTACTGTGTTTACTGTGCTTTGGCCCTTTACCATATTCTCTACTCCACTTTTCCATGCCCTACTGTCCCCTGGCTCATTGATATGTCTTTTATACATAGCACAGGTTTTGTTAGCATGGTAAAAAAAAATATCAAACTAGTGTGAAATCCAAGGGGCTTAGTGTAAATGAAAGGACAATACAAATAAGGCATTATTTCTGTTTTAATTCTTTGTAAATAGTAGGGCTGTTACTGATTAAAATTTTCGTGTTCGATTAATCGATTTTTTTTTTCTTTTAATCGACTAATTTCAATTAATTATAACGCACATACAGATCCAACTGATCTCCTTGCATTGCAACTCTGCATTAGTCAGTGGTAAATGTGGTATACACTATATACAATCACCCGACACTAGTTAGTTTCCACAATCCATGACTTAACTTTACAGTTCACACAAATACGTTTTAAATTCAAACTGTAGCACTGACGTAAGTAATTTTTTTTCCACAGTAGCGTGACAATCCCTCCATCTCCGGTCTAACTAATCACTCTCACCTTCAGTACTCACCACTTAAGTATAAGATAACATTTTTGTGTTCAAACACAAACTACTCACATAAAGATGATAAAAACACAGCATGTAAAGCCGACAATCGTGTTAGTTCCGTAGGGCAGCAGAGGGTGACGTCATGTGTAGCTCCTCCCCCGTACACGTTACGTTCAATCAGAACTTCAACCTAACCAGACTCCTCCCCCCTTCCCTTCGTTAGCAGACGGATGCACTTGGAGAAGGGGGAGGAGTCCGGTGACGCCGATGTCTGTGACGTCACCGGATCTCCGACGGAACTCCATGAAAACCCGGAAGCCGGCGGAGAGGTGAGTACCAATCAAAAGAATTTTGATCGATCAAAAAAATGTATTGATTAATCGAGGAATTAATCTTTAATTTCCACAGCCCTAATAAATGGGCATCTTTAGACATCCATGTGAATTAGTTTTGTTTTGCAACTCATACAGTATTTTGTAGTGTCTATAAATTCATATCTACCATATGAGGCCGTGTTATAATACATTTTGTTGCTGAGAAAGCCTAGCATTACTAGACATAGAATAATTGTTTGTTCAGCGTTCCGCTTGGTAGGAAACTTGTATGCATTGTGGGTTATACCATATGTTTTTCTCTCATAGTTTCACTGACCTTGTAATTGCTTCCAATGCTTTTCCAGGTACATTGCAGCAAAAAAACTAAATCGTGACAGTTTTTTAATTGCAAAATGCAGAGGGCTGGATACCTTAGCTTTCATAAGCAGCCTCCCTGTTCTGTTTGTGTTTATGCTTCTAAAAATGAATTACAATTGATTATTGTATTTCTTGGCAGAATCTATGAAAATTTAACATTTAATTGTATTATTCAACACATATTTTTCCCTCTTAGCCTGAACACTCCACCTGGCACCAAAATAAAGCTATTAGGAAGTGTTGAAGTGAAAAATGGATGCTTGCTCCTGGATGACACCAATACTGTCGTGCTTGGAGGTGAAGTGGAACCGCTCATTGAGAAATGGGAGCTACAGAGGGTGAGGTTAACACAAATCACTTTGAGCTCTTGTTGTTGGCTGTACTACTAAATTGACTCCCCAGGCAAAGAATGAGTATCCTTTTGGAAACGTGCATCTATTATTTCCCTGGAATACTGTTTACCTATTTAATCAAGCAGAAGCCATTTACTGTGGACTGGATGGTGATATAGAGGTGCAACCTGGATAGATTTCCTAGCAATAAGATCCAAGCGGTTTACAGGGAGAAAACAATTCTTGCTTTCTAAATGTTATGTGTGTATGGATTTAGATTTATTTTTTGTTCAATTTTTTAACATTTTACAATAGGTTTACATAGATGAAACAAGGATACAAGTAGTAATGCAACTTCAAATGTAAGGAATACACAGATTCCTTTTACGTTGTGTTTTTATATGATTTTACTATACATACAAAAGATAATTAAGTGGCATAAAAAATGAATTACCTATATTTGTCTTAATTTAGTCTGTTGGCTAATGTACAGTATATAGAATAAAGACCTTTTCTAAGCCACAGAAATGGAAATGGCTTAATGCTTTAAAGCAGGGGTCTCAAACTGGCGGCCCTCCAGCTGTTGCAAAACTACAGTCCCATGAGGCATTGCAAGGCTGACAGTTACAAGCATGAATCCCACAGGCAGAGGCATGATGGGACTTGTAGTTTTGCAACAGCTGGAGGGCCGCCAGTTTGAGACCCCTGCTTTAAAGGGTATGAAGGCACCACTCACAGTGGCAAAATGACACCAAATTTTTCTCTACCCGATCTTTAAAACAGCATGTCAGGATTCTTTCAAACAAGTGCAGAGAGTTCTCACAGCTGGGAAAGAAAAAAATAAAATCCGGGCAGCCTGCCAAATTTAACCACTTGCCTACCAGGCACTTACACCCACTTCCTGCCCAGGCCATTTTTCAGCTTTCAGTGCTGTCGCACTTTGAATGACAATTGCACCGTCATTCTACGCTGTACCCAAACACATTTTTTATCATTTTGTTTCACACAAATAGAGCTTTCTTTTGGTGGTATTTAATCACTGCTGGGGTTTTTATTTTTTACAAGAAAAAAAAAAAATAAGACCAAAAATTTGTGAATTTTTTTTTTTTTTCTGTCAGTAAATTTTGTAACCAAGTAATTTTTTGCCTTCACTGATGTGTGCTGATGAGGCAGCACTGATGGGCACTGATAGGCTGGACTGGTGGGCACTGATGAGGCGGCACTTATGGGCACTGATTAGGTGGCATTGATGAGAAGGCACTAATAGGGCACACTTATGGGCACTGATAGGTGGCACTGATGGGTGGCACTGGTGGGCACTGATAGGCGGCACTGATAGACGGCACTGGTGGGCACTGATAGGCAGCACGGATAGGTGGTGCTGATGGGCATTGATGGGTAGCACTGATGGTCATTGATGGGCGGCACTGATGGGCATTACTGATGGGCATTGATTGACAGCAGTGATGGGCATTGATGGGTAGCACTGATAGGTGGCACTGATTGCCAGCGCTGACTGGCATTGCTAATGGGCACTGATTGGCGGCAGTGGTGGGCACTGATAGCTGGCATTGGTGGGCAATGGTGGGCACTGATTGGTGACACTGTGTTGCACTATTGTAATCAGGGCACTGATGATCAGTGCCCTTAATACATTCCTACATGTCCCCCTGTAAGGAGATGCCGCTGATCGGCTCTCCTCTCCTCACACTCTGTCAGTGTGAGGCGAGGAGAGACGATTACTGGCACTTCCTTGTTTACATGTGACCAGCTGTGATTGGACACAGCCTATCACATGGTTAAAGAGCTGCAGACGCAGCTCTTTACAGAGATCAGGGTCGCACCGTGTCCTAGCAACGCGGTGCGGCCGCGACCGAGAGTGGCCTTTCTGGGACGCCGTCACACGACGACGTCCCAGAACGAGAGCTGCACCGCCCGTGGGCGGGCGACAAGCTGTTAATCACAACGCACGAATAAGTTCTTTTATCAAAGAAAAGAACTTGGCGTGTAAATGAAGGAAGTTTAACCATTTAAAGAACCAAACCTTTTCTGACATTTGTTGATTACAGGTAAAAATCATTATTTTATGCTAGAAAATTACTTGGAACACCCAAACACGATATATATATATATATATATATATATATATATATATATATATATATATATATATATATATATATATATTTTTTTAGCAAAGACCCTACAGAATAAAATGGTGGTTGTTGCGATATTTTATGTCACACCGTATTTGCGCAGCGGTCTTTCACTTTTTTTTAAAAAAATACACTTTAATGAATACAAAAAAAAAAAAAGTTAACAGTAAAGTTAGCCTAATTTTTTTGTATAATGTGAAAGATGTTACAGTGAGAGAATCGTGATCTTTATTCTAAGCAAAAAAAATGTGTCTCTCATTTTAGCAAAAATCGTGCAGCTCTAATATATATATATATATATATATATATATATTTGTTTGTTTTTTAAATGTGTCTAGTAGCCTAGAGTCCGGCCAAAAGAAAGAGGAGAGAAATAGGTATGAGGAGGTTGTATTGAGGGTATGAAGGAAGAGTTATTCCATTTGTGCTGACTTTAGGCTTGCCAGGAAATATATACAGTATATGTGTGTGTGTGTGTGTGTGTGTGTGTGTGTGTGTGTATGTATGTATGTATGTATGTATGTATATGTATATATATATATATATATATATATATATATATATATATATATATATATATATATATATATATTATGTATTCTACTTCATTAGTAAGTACTGTTATTATCTTTTCTGATTTAACCCCCTGCATGATCTCTATCTTGCATACTCCCACAATTAGTAGTTTGAGGATAATGAAGTCTGATGGACCCCCAGAGTGAGTGAGGAGAATGGGGGGAAGTCTGAGATCAGTAACACCCTAATTTCTTCATAATTCACAAGTCCGCAATGAAAATGGTCTGATTTTAATTCTAATGCCTGTGGGGAAGAGGTGACAACTTTAACCACCTGAGACCCAGAGTACGTCATATGACGTCTTTTTGGTCTCAGGGGTATATCTGAATGATGCCTGTAGCTACAGACATCATTCAGATATTGCCGGTTTCAGCCGGCGATTCCCTGCACCATAAGAACGATCATATCGGCTGTTCCGCCGCTTGATCGTTCTTACGGGCGGCGGGAGGGGACGCCCCCCCCTCCCGCCGCCCTCCGGTGCTTCTACCGACTCACCGCTTCCATCGGTGAGTCGGACTCGGGATCCGCCGGCACCGGATGATGATCATAGAGATTTCCGGCAGACCAGATGGTCGCCGGAGTCTCTGTGATCGTTCGGAGGCCGGGCGCGATGTTATGACGTCACGCCCGGCCTCTGCATTCAAAAAACGGCGCTGCCTCCGCTGGGAAGCGGTGATCGTTTTTTTTTTTTTTTTTTTGATTTTAGGCTTCCCAGCCTAGAGGTGAGATGTGGGGTCTTATTGACCCCATATCTCACTGTAAATAGGTCCGATCATGTAATATTCCTATTACAAGGGATGTTTACATTCCTTGTAATAGGAATAAAAGTAATCAAATATTTTTTTTTTTTTTTTTTTAAAGTTGTTGAACTAAAAAAATAAAGTAAAATGAACAATAAAAAGAAAAAAAAAAAATTTAAAGCGCCCTGTCCCCGCGAGCTCGTACGCAGAAGCGAACGCATACGTAAGTCCCGCCCACATATGAAAACGGTGTTCAAACCACACATGTGAGGTATCGCCGCGAACGTTAGAGCGAGAGCAATAATTCTAGCCCTAGACCTCCTCTGTAACTCAAAATATGTAACCAGTAAAAAATGTTAAAGCGTCGACTATGGGGATTTTTAAATACCAAAGTTTGGCGCCATTCCACAAGCGCATGCAATTTTGAAGCGTGACATGTTGGGTATCTATTTACTCGGCGTATCTTCATCTTTCACATTATGCAAATAAATTGGGCTAACTTTACTGTTTTGTTTTGTTTTTTTTTAAAGCAGGAAACTGTTTTTTTTCTGAAAAAAACGCGTTCGAAAAAATTGCTGCGCAAATACCGTGCGAGATAAAAAGTTGCAACGACCGCCATTGTATTCTTTAGGGTCTTTGCTAAAAAAAACATATATAATGTTTGGGGGGTTCTATGTAATTTTCTAGCAAAAAAATTTGGAATTTTACATGTAGGAGAGAAATGTCAGAATTGGCCTGGGTCTCAGGTGGTTAATAAGTCACAGGTCAGATTGAAACACCCTTGAAATAACACAGCCAACCAAAAGTCCGATACCTGGCTGAGGGTCGTAAGCTTATAGCAGTATCATAAGCATTACTTTGCAACGTCTGGAAAGTCTGTTAATTCTAGCTCTTTCGTAAAACCAATTTAGTGAAGACATTCATATCTGTGAGTCTGGGTTTTGACCTGAGATTGAACTACCAGAGCCAAATCATACAATTTCCTTAATTCCTGTTATGATGGAGTTATTTTCATAAAACATCATTACACTGATGAATGAGAAGATGCCACTCAGGCACTAAACATGCTACAATGTCCAGTGGATACAGGCTTTTTTAATATTTTGATTTTATCAAATCTTAACCTATTTTTTTTTTAAATATGTTGATCTTGGATTGTAATACCTTTTGTCATTTGGAAATATAGATCTAGATCTTTAATTTAACCCTTTTACTGCACTCCATCTTCAGTGGAGTGCAGGGAAGAAATCAGCAGTGTAATAGACCTCAGATTCCTCCAATACAAAAGAACCTGTCACAGTGAAAATGCTATCACATAGTGGGGTATTGGTCCCTTATGTGATGGCAGTAAACTTAAGTGGGAAAAAAAAGGTGTAGAAAATTAAAGAAGCACCTAAAATTGAGCCCATCCTAAATTGAGCTACATACAGTATGTTTCGTATTACTGTACATACTGGAGTGAGAGCAATACTTCTAGGGCCATTGATCATTGTTAAAGTATAACTAAAGGCAAAACTTGTTTTCTAGTTTTGGATAGAGTGGGGAGGGATTAGAACCACTGTCAGTTTTTATTGCTGTCTGTGCCACCATTAGGGAGTTTCACCCTCTTTATTTGTCCTATTTACCATTATCATTGAAAGTAAAAGAAAACCCAAAATGTTGGGCTGTCCCCAGAAAAGTAATAGAGGGGAAATCCTCCATTGGGAACACTATTTCTGGTGACCTGGGGTCCCCAAGGAATTCCCTTAATTTGCATGGATTTCCTCTCACTTCCTGTTTGGCCATGGAACAGTAAGGGAAGGGAAATCTCAGCAATGGGACACAGGGGTTACAAACCTCCCTTACTCTATCCAAAATGATGTCCTGTAAGGGCTTTTAAAGCCCTAACTATGGAAAATTGTGAGTACTAAGTTCATCATCATTTTCATCCTTTCATGGGTGCACATAGTTGTAAGGCTTGTTAGGTATTTACTCAGCACAACCTTATGTTATATATTTTACCAAAGATTGGTTAATATTGTGTGCAATAAATTAACATTGATGTATTTTTTGCTAAACATGTGCGCTTAATAAACCACAGCGCTAATATCACATGACATAACACATTGGAAGAACCACCATTTTATTCTCCAGGGTCTTTCAGAAAATGTACACTTTCTGGGGTTTTTAACTATTTCAGGCCTATGCATTGCCATAAATGAAATGTCACTTTGTACACTTTATATAAAGTTAAAACGCACATCATACCACCCCCTGCCGCATGGCTCTGTAGCTCAAAACAGTGTTGCCTGTACACTAAACTGCTCTGGGTCTGGATGAGTTCACATTTTGTAACATGTTACGTGTTACACCTATATTCAGGGTGTAACATGTTAAAGATGCACTGGCCCCCACACCCCCCTAATCCTCAGTTTTGACAGCGAGCAGACAATCTTCTCTCCCACTCTGCCCGCCCGGCTGCATGACTTATTTACAGTGTTCTGGGAATGGGAAAACTACAAGTATTGACAGCCTTTGCAGCTGTTGGCTTGTAGCTCTCAATGAACTACCAGGGTGCTGTTGAGCCCTCTAGGTAGTTTATTGAGTCTTCCTGTCAGTATGTAACTGCCTGCCCATGCAAGATATGAGCTGACGGCTTACACAGACTGTCTGCAAGAGCCCTGCATGGCGTCTGCAATCTGTGGATTGCGGTGTAACACTTTTTAGTCTTGTAGTCTCATAGTGAAGAAAAAAATAAATCCAAATTTTTTAACCTGCAAAAAGGTGTACATTTATTTATACTTTTTTTTTTTTTTACAAAGATTAATTTCTCCTTTAAACTATACACTAATAGGTTGTAAGCTCTGATTCTCTTTGTCTTGAATTGTATTGTAACTGTACTGTCTGCCTTCCTTCCTTATGTAAAGAGGTGGCAAACTGTTGGCACTATATAAATCCTGTATTATAGTAATAACCGTTTTAATTGTTGGTCTGCGTATAGCAATTAGAGTAGTGACCAACTTTTATCCAAAAACCAATAATGCTTTTGTAAACTAGAATTAAGTTTTAAAGATGTACTTTGCCATTATTTATTTATTTTGTATTAGTTATGCTTTAGAATGAACATTTTTATGTCTTCATATTTAAAAAAAAAATGAGTTTAATAATTACTTTCTTCATAGAGAAATCATTTTTTTCTGTAGAATTGTATTCTTCTGTGCTATTTTTACTCTACTGATCAGAACCATTGCTTTTGCAAGGGGTAATTTAATTTGTTACAAACAGAGAGTACTCTTATCTATTCTTTGCTCAGTACTTTTACTTTACTGTTTATTTTTATTATGTGTTGCATGATTATGGTTTGTGCAATGACTGCAATTCTAGGAACATGGTTAGTTGATTTTACTTGCATTCCTATTTTTCTCTTTTTCTACAACATAAAGGTAATTTCAGCAACTATATACCTCCTTGGCTGTTTTTTAAACATTGTGCACAGATACAAAATGCATTTCATAAACCTTTACCCTGTTGATATTACATTTTTTTTGTGATTACTGGGTACCAAGTCATATGGGGTATATTCACCCTGGCATTAAGGGGAGAACATGCCCCATGGTAACGAACATAGTATAATCACACATATAATGCAGTCTGTGTCACTATCATTAGGAGAAGGGATTTTTTTTTTCTTTGTCCATTTTATAACGATTTTAAAACCTGATCCTGACAGTAGATCTACTATTTTTCTATGATCTGTAACAGGGTGGCTTGTTAAAGGAGAAGTCCAGCCAACGTTTTGTTTGGCTGTACTTCTCCTATGGATAACAGGAGTGCAGTTCGTTTTGCATTCCTGTGACCCGTTTTCAGCAGAGAGCATGCTGAAGTCCTCTCTTTGCTGACGTCACGGATGTCAGTCCACTGTGTCAATGTGACAATAAAGTTTGGATCCACCAGGTGCCTGGACTGAGCCAGCGGTGACTGACAGTATACAGCTCTCTGCTCGTGAAGCTCTGAAAACCGAGCGATTGGCGGTGTTCGATCGATTGGTTCTCAGTGCAGAGGCAGACCGGGGGAGAGATGCAGCATCGGACCAATGCATGTATGATTCCTTAAAAAAACACCTTTACTTCTCTTTTAACGCTGTCCATTTTGCAGTGAAATTACACAGCAGCTTTATAACCCCATGGACTGGCTATTCTTAAAAGAACTCTAAAGTGGAACTTACAGCAAGAATATTTACCTCAGCCCCAATGGCATAAAGCCAGCATCTTCTCCCCAGCTTCAACCTGATGCTGGTCTTCAGCTGTCTTAATTCGCTGGTGTAGGATGACGTCACTCCCATGTATGTGTGGGAGTCATTCCTCCTGGCACACTGGAACCATGCTAGAAATTTAAACTGAGCTGTTTCTTTTGGAAAAAAGGTTTAAGCTGGTTGAATAAAAGCTGACCATTTTAAGCATCCCCAACAGTGTAATATGGTTTGTCTTAACCCCTCTAATTGACACTTTTGCCGGATGCATTAGCCTGTTATCAAAAGTTTAAAACCAATTAATCCCCCCCCCCCCTTTTTTTTTCCTATTCCTCTGTCTCTCTTCCTAGCCCTCCTCTTCCCCATTTATGTCCTTACTTTCTTTCATCCATCCTTCCCTTTCCTGCTCCCTACTTTTTTCTTTTCTCCATCCGATGTCAGCACATCGGATGTTGTCATTGTGGAGTCGGTCAGTACCGGCTCAAATCCCTCATCAATTCCCTCAAAAAACAGCGAATTCTGCAAAAAAAGGGGCCATGCAGGGTGCGGAGGACTCCCGTTCCTTAGAAACAGATTGTGACTCCATCCCGCTAGGAGACTTTACATAGTGTGTTCTCATAATACTGTAATATATGCACGGGGATGTAGGGATCGAGTATTTCACTGTGATTTACACCATTTTGGTCTCTGTATTCACGCGTGTTCTTCCTTCTTAAATAAAGAATTTCCAAAAAAAAAAAAGTATAAAACCAATGCCAGACATCCATCATTTGCATGCTTGTTTCTAGGTAAGGGACACAATTTTTTTGAAGATAGAAGCAGAACATGCCACAAAACTGGTATTTGCAGAAGGAAAAGTAGCATTGGCATTTTGTTGTCTCTTTCAGAAAATGTTTCTATTTAAAGTTGACCCATCACTAAAATCCATACATACAGCACCTGTCCTTATTAACAAATCACATTATTATCCTAAAGAAAGGGTAAATGCTGTATATTTAAATAAAAATAAATCAGCTGGCAATCAGCTGTTTATATAGTTATTGCACACCTTCTTTAACCACTTCCCGACTGGCACACGACGATGTACGTCGGCAGAATGGCACGGACAGGCAAAAGGGCATACAGGTACGTCCCTTTAAGATTGCCGCCGTGCCATCGCGTGCGCGCCCCGGTTGGGACCCCCATGAGTCCAGTCGCGGGTCCTGTGGACTTGATCACCGCGGGGATACCCGCGATCGTCTCACAGGAATGCTGAACGGGGAGATGCGGAAGTAAACAGCATCTCCCCGTTCTGCCTAGCAACAAGTGACACTGATCTCTGCTCCCTGTGATTGAAGCAGAGATCAGTGTTCACTAAAACACAGCCACACCCCCCACAGTTAGTAACATGCCCCTAGGAACACTAAACCCCTACACTGCCACCCCCTGGTTAACCCCTTCACTGCCAGTGTCATTTACACAGGAATCAGTGCATTTAAATGGCACTGATTGCTGTATAAATGACAATGGTCCCAAAACGGTGTCAAAAATGTCCGATGTGTCCGCCATAATGTAGCAGTCACAATAAAAATCGCTGATCGCTGCCATTACTAGTAAAAAAAAAAAAAAAATATTAATAAAAATGCTATAAAACTATCCCCTATTTTTTAAACGCTATAACTTTTGCGCAAACCAATCAATAATCGCTTATTGCGATTTTTTTTTTTTTTTAAACTGAGGAAAAAAATAATTTTTATATATTTTTTTGGGGATATTTATTATAGCAAAAAGTAAAAAATAATGCGTTTTTTATTTTTTCAAAATTGTCGCTCTTTTTTTGTTTATAGCGCAAAAAATAAAAACCACAGGGGCGATCAAATACCACCAAAAAAAGCTCTATTTGTGGGAAAAAAAGGAAGTCAATTTTGTTTGGGAGCCACGTCGCATGACCGCGCAATTGTCAGTCAAAACGTCGCAGTGCCGAATCGCAAAAAGTGGTCTGGTCTGAAAGTGGTTAAAAATAGGGACCTGTTTTTGATTACATGGGGATCTCGACCCTGCCCCCTTTTCATTAGGCAAAATAATGTTTAAAGTGATATTAAAGTGGAGTTCTGCCATTTCTTTTTTTTTTTTTTTAAAGACAGCAGCTACAAATACTGCAGATGCTGACTTTTAATGTATGGACACTCACCTGTCCAGCGCGCCCACGATGTCGGCACCCGAAGCCGATCTATCGATCAGCCCTCGGGTGCTGCCGCCGCCATCTTCGGTATAGGAATCAGGAAGTGAAGCCTTGCGGCTTCACTTTCCGGTTCCCTACTGCGCATGTGCAATACGGATGGTCCCTGCTGTCTCTGGGATCCGTGTATTTCCCAG